>PVIU01014674.1:0-51056 GCA_004026605.1 Ondatra zibethicus
ATTGTTTGTATGCAGAATGTGTCTGAAGCTAAAAATAACAGGAAATGCTGGTGGTATTAGAGAAAGCAGAGTTGGGATTCCTCTGAGGTTTGAGACATGGACCACTGGGAGAAAGGTGCTTCCATTCACTCAGGTAGGAATTGGAGGAGGGGCTACTGTAAGTGGAGACAAAACAGATTCCATTTTAGGCATGCTAAATATGAGCTGATTGTAGGGCATGCAGTATCTGAACAAATACATAGATGAAGAGTGAGAAAAGAGCTGGCATGTAGAAAGCACTCAGGCTGCTTTAGATCGTATTAATCCAAGTGGAGATAAAAATACAGAAGGGGTGTGTATGTTTGTGTGTATGTATGCATGCATGCGTGCACACATGCACAAGTGTATAATTTGGGAGAAATCTCTAGTATTAAAAGCCACTACCAAATGAGATTATTTAGAAATGAAGTATAGAAATTCATGGAAATAAATTCCAGGCATCAGCCTTCAAGTTCTCTAAAAATTTGAGTATTTCAATAAATACTAATTTTAATTAATAAATTAAATACTTGACATAATTATTTGATGACTGTCTCCATGTGCTACCTATACACATTGCTTTTTAACCTCTGTGTGTGCAGGACTCATTCATTAACCCATTATTGTTATGAAAATACAGTGTTACCTGAGTTCATCTGCCAGACAACTAAAACATAGCATTTCTTTGAGAAATAAGGCTTTATTTAGAATGCTTTTATTTATTAATATATTTTTGTTTTTACACCCATACCACAGTTTCCCTTCCCTCCACTCCTCCTAGTCCCTCCTACCTACCTACCTCCATCCAGGCCCCATCTACTCCTCCTCCTCCATTTCTCTTCATGAAAGGCCAGGCCTTCCATGGATATCAACCAGCCATGGCATATCAAGTTTCAGTGAGGCTAGGCACCTTCTCTCCTTTTAAGGCTAGATGAGGCCACCCTGTAGGAGGAAAGGGTCCCAAAAGCAGGCAAGAGAGTCTGTTACCCCCTGCTCCCATTGTTAGGAGTCCCACAGGAAGAGCAAGATATACAACTGTAACATACATGCAGAGGGCCTAGGTCAGTTCCATGCAGGCTCCCTGGTTATCAGTTCAGTTTCTGTGAGCCCCTATAAGCCCAGGTTAGTTGATTCTGTTCTATGTTCTCTTGGTGTCCCTGACCTCTCTGACTCTTACAATCCTTCCTACCCCTCTTCCACAGGATTCTCTGAGCTCTACCTAATGTTTGGCTGTAGGTCTCTACATCTGTTTCCAGAAGCTGTTGGATGAAGCCTGTCTGATGACCATTTGGGTTAGGAACCAGTCTATGAGTATAGCAGGATAACATTAGGAATCATTTCATTAATTTTTTTTTGCTGGTCATGTTTGGTTCTACCCTAGGTTTCTGTGATATCCTGCATCTGGGTCCTGGCCTCTAGGCAGTGTCAGGAATGAGTTCCTTCTCATGGTATGAGTCTCAATCTGGACAAGTCATTGGTTGGCCACTCCCACAAATTCTATGCCACCTTTACCCCAGGACATTTTCTAGGCAGGACAAATTATAGGTCACAGGTTTTATGTCTGGGTTGGTGTCCCAGTCTCTCTATAGGAGTTCTTACCTGGCCACAGAAGATGGCCAGATCAGGCTCCATATGGGCCATTGCTAGGAGTCTTAGCTAGGGTCACCCTCATAGATTCCTGAGAGTTTCCATTACACTGGGTTTCTAGTTCTTCCCAGAGATGCCCCCCAATTCTAGTTTCTCTCCCAGTACTCTCTCCCTTCCTCCTGTTCCCACCTGATCCCTCTTGTTCCCATCCCTACCTCCCATTCAGGCCACTCTCTCCATCCACAGATGATGTCTATTCTATTTCCCTTTCACAATGAGATTTATGCATACCCCATCCCTCCTTATTACTCAGCTTTTCTGGGTTTGTGGATTGTAACATGGTTGTCCTTTACTTTACAGCTAATATCCACTTATAAGTGAGTAGAAACTGTGTCTTTCTGGGTCTGGGATACATCCCTCAGGATGATCTTTTCTAATTCTATCCACTTGCCAGCAAATTTCACGATGTCATTGTTTTTATTTAGAAGGTTTTTAAACATGCAATATTTGTCTTTATCTTCTAAAAGGGAAACTGAACAGAATTCAGCCTGTTTGAAGTAAACATGATTTAAACTTACCTCGAAACAACACTGATTACACAAAACAACAGGATACAACAAAACCTTTTCTAACAAAATGTGTTAGTTTGTGTTCCATTACTATGACAATATACCTAAGGTAATCAACCTAAAAAGAGAAAACACCTAGTTTGGCTCATGAGTTCAGAGGTTTCATGCCAAGGTGGCTTAGCCCAATTGCTTTGGACCCACGTCAAGGCAGAATATCACCAGGGAGAGCATGCTGTGGAAGAAAGTTGGTCCCTTCACAGCTGTCAGAAAAAAAATAAAAGATTGAGGAAGGGGATGGGATCCTAAAAGGTCATGCTCCAGTCACCTAACTTATTGGGCCTCATGTTTTAAAGGCTTTACCACCTCCAAACAGTACTACAATCTATCAAGCAAGCCTTGAACACATAGTCTGTGAGGAGAGTTTAAAGATGCAGACTCTACCAATGGCCTGCCCTATTGGCACTTTTATAGTTCCACCCATGTTCCTAGATATTAGATGCGTTTACCCCAGCACCAAGATACAGCTCCTTCTTACTCACAGCTGCTATCACCTTATTTTTAGTTCATCATATTTTCAACTTTTTACATTTTTTTCTTTATTTAGTGTCTATATATGTATGCACATACATCTGTGCACATGAGAGTATGTGTATATGCATATGAAGACCAGAGGACAACTAGTGAGAGTCAGTTCTTTCATTCTACTGTGTGGGTCCTAAGGATTCGATTCAGGTCATCAGGCTGAGCAGGAGGCATCTCACCAGCCCCACTTCTAAGTCATCTGTATGTAAGGAAACCACATAACCAGGTATGCTAAAAGTAAAATGGGCTTGGCCATGTTGACTTTGAGAAAACTATTTTAACCATATAGGACCATATATAATACAATACCAACAGGAAAGCTGAAATGTTTAAGAAAATTCATATGTACATTATCTCATGTATGAATCCTATGTTTTATACAGCTACATAAAGTTATACATATATACATACATATATGATATGAATGCAAAACTATTGTAGGTTAACAAAGAATAGGAAACCAGATGATAAAGAGGAAGGTAAGAGGAATAGAAGGAATAAGCTTTAAATATCTGATATACTTGAATGAAAATGTCCTCATGATGCCAAGTACTAGCAACAATGAATATATGCCAATCAAAATATTATTAAAAAAAGAATGGAATTTCTCTTATATTATACTTTATCATATTTACTATACATGGAGTCATATATTGTGTTTAACTTATAGCAAAATACATCCTTTGATGAATATCTGATAATCATTGACATCTTTCATGAACATACATCTGATATGTCAATATAAGATCACTTAATTTACTAAAATAATTCTTGCTTAATTGAGATAACCTCAAAATCTATACCTTAATACTAAAAATATTTCCAGATTTTTCTTTTTTCCTTGGTAATTCAAGCAGGAAATTCCACAGTCAATGCCCACATGTGCTTTTAAAGACATAAGGAACTCCTAAACATTGTCTACTTCAAATCTTTAACTTTAAAAAATTGGGAATTTGAAATCCCAAGCAATTAAAAGCTTTGGGCAGGGTCAAAGAAATATGTTACAAATAGGTCTGAAATTCAAAGATTTGGGGTCAGCTTCTACATTCTTTCCATTGTTTATGAATTTTACATGTCATCTCCTGAACTACATAATAACAATGGTTCTCGAACTTAATTGGGATATAGCTCAGTTGTACAGTGCTATCCTGGCACAGAGGAGGTCCTAGGTTCCATATCCAGCACCACAAAAAGCAGGGACTGGTAGCACAATCCTGTAATCCCAATACTGGAGAAGTAAAGGCAAGCGAATCAGATGTTCAAAGTCATCTTCTGCTATATGAGAAATCTGAGGTCAGCATGAGATAAAAGACCTTGTTCTAGAAAAAGATCAAACTTGTTAATGAATAAGAATTATCTGTAAGGCCTGTCATACTGATTGTTGGTCCCAATCTTGAGGTTCTAATTCCACTGGTCTTAGTGAAGGCATTTGCATTGTAGATGATTGCTTCTGGGCCAGGGACTGTACTTCAAGAATGCTCTCTGAACTGATAATGAGCCAAGTAAAGTTTTAGTTTTGTCCAAAAGTGTGGTAACTGGGATAAAATGAACTTTCAGCCAGGCACCTTCCCCTGGAATTATGAAGATGAAAAGAAAACTCTAAAAGGTTCTTTAATGTTAAGACATCACATTTTAGGTGGTCCCAACTGAGCAAAATGCTTCAAATGAATAGATTTAATTATCTCAGTTAATATCTAATAAAAATTCTTTTTTCTTACTCAGAAGCTTGATAATTAAGCATGAGTCTCATTGGAGACAAACAAAAGAATTAAAGATAGTGCTTGTTAATATTGATAAGCCTTTTGCCCTATGGAAAAATTGAAGTAGGATTTCTGGATTATCTAAAGTAAGAAAACAGATTGGTTATTTGAGTATTAAAAATAATTCTAAACCAGACAGACACAGAGGCTTATGACTACAACCAGCACTTGGGAGGCTGACACAGGAGGATTGCTGTGATGTTGAGGGTGGCCTAAGTCACAAGGTGAGTTCTGTACTGTTCTGGACTGTGGGGTAAAACCCTGATTCATAAAAACAAAACAATACAGCAATCTCAAACCATAAGGTTACTACTTCATCAAGCTGTTGGTTTAACAGGTCTGGATATAATTATTTGAAGTCCAAGAGTAAAAAAAATATTTTAGAGAGTAAAACTGCATGTATTTGCTTTTGATAATTATAACATAAAATTTCTTTTATTATTATTATTTTATTACTTTAAAAAACACCAATCCAAATTCCCACTCCCTCCCTTCCTCCCACTCCCTCCACATACCCTTCCACCCCTCCCCCCTCCAATCCTAAGAGAGGACTGCGCTGTGGCAAGTCCAAGGACCTCCCTACTACATCTAGGTGAGCAAGGTATACATCCAAAGAGAATAGAATCCCAAAAAGCCAGTACATGCAGTAGAGACAAATCTCATTGCCACTGCCAGTGGCCCCTCAGTCTACCCCAACTGTCAACCACATTCAGAGGGACTAGTTTGATCCCATGCTCGTTCACTCCCAGTCAAGTTGGAGTTGGAGAGCTCCCATTAGCTCAGGCAAGCTGTCTCGGTGGATGAACCCCTCATGGTCTTGACCTCCTTGCTCATATTCTCACTCCTTCCACTCTTCAACTGGACCTGGGGAGCTCAGTCCAGTGCTCCGATGTGGGTCTCTGCCTCTGTTTCCAGCTGTTGTTGGATGAAGGTTCTATGGTGATATTTAAGATAATCATTAGTCTGACTACAGAGCGAGGCCAGTTCAGGCACCTCTCCACTATTGCTTAGGGTCATAGCTGGGGTCATCCTTGTGGGTTCCTGGGAATTTTCCTAGAGCCAGGTTTCTTGCTAACCCCATAATGGCTCCCTCAATCAAGATATCGCTTTCCTTGCTCTCATCTCTGTCCTTCCTCCATCTCGACTATCTTATTCCCTCAAGTTCTCCTCAACCCTCCCCTTCACTCCTTCCTTTTATGCCCCGCCTCCATGATCCCAATTTTGTCATGCAATCTTGTCTGTTTCCAATTCCCAAGTGGGTCTATATATGTTTATATGTTTTTCTTTGGGTTCACCTTATTAATTAGCTTCTCTAGGATCATGAACTATAGGCTCAATGTTCTTTGTTTATGGCTAGTATCCACTTAGGAGTGAGTATATATCATATTCATTTTGGGGGGTCTAGGTTACCTAACTCAGGATAGTGTTTTCTAATTCCATCCATTTGCAAGCAAAATTCAAGATGTCATTGGTTTTTACCGCTGAGTAATACTCTAACGTACAAATGTGCCACACTTTCTTTATCCATTCTTCAGTTGAGGGGCATGTAGGTTGTTTCCAGGTTCTTGATATTACAGAAAAATGCTTCTATAAACATAGTTGAACAAATGATTTTGTAGTATTATTGAGCATTTTTGGGGTATATTCCCAAGAGTGGTATTGCTGGATCCTGAAGTAGGTTGATTCCCAATTTTTGGAGAAAGCGCCATACTGATTTCCAAGGAGAGTTGTAGAAGTTTGCATTCCCACCAGTAATGGATGAGTGTCCCCCTTACTCCACATCCTCTCCAGCATAAGCTATCATTGGTATTTTTGATCTTAGCCATTCTGACAGGTATAAGATGGTATCTCAGAGTTGTTTTGATTTGCATTTCCCTGATAGCTAAGGATGTTGAACATTTCCTTAAGTATCTTTTGGCCATTTGAAATTCTTCTGTTGAGAATTCTGTTGAGTTCAGTACACCATTTTTAATTGGGTTATTTAGAATTTTAATGTCTAATTTCTTGAGTTCTTTATATATTTTGGAGATCAGTCCTTTGTCTGCTGTGGGGTTGGTGAAGATATTTTCCCATTCAGTAGGCTGCCTTTTTCTCTTATTGACTGTGTCCTTTGCTTTACAGAAGCTTCTCAGTTTCAGAAGGTCCCATTGACTTATTGTTGCTCTCAGTGTCTGTGCTACTAAGGTTATATTTAGAAAGTGGTCTCCTGTGCCCATGCATTGCAGGCTACGTCCCACTTTCTCTTCTGTCACATTCAATGTGATTGGATTTATATCAAGGTCTTTAATCAATTTGGACTTGAGTTTTGTGCATGATGATAGATGAGGATCTATTTTCATTCTTCTACAGTTTGACATCCAGTTATGCCAGCACCATTTGTTGAAGATGCTTTCTTTTTCCATTGTATAACTGTAGCTTTTTTCTCAAAAATCAGGTGTTCATATGTGTGTGGATTAATATCGAGTCTTCAATTCAATTCCATTATTCAAAGACTCTGTTTTTATGCCAATACCAACCTTCTTTATCCTTTGTGTATAGGAGGGCTACTGATTTTTTGAGTTGATATTGTATCCTGACACATCACTGAAATTATTTATCAGCTATAGGAGTTCTCTGGTAGAGTTTTTGGGGTCTATCATATCATCTGCAAATAATGAAAGTTGACTTTTTTGGTTTGGAAGTTTTTGATGACAGCTTCTATTTCCTTGTGACTTATAGGTCTATTTAAATTGTTCACCTGGTCTTGATTTAATTTTGGTATATGGTATCTATCTTAAAAAACTCCATTTCTTTTACATTTTCCAATTTTGTGGAATACAGGCTTTTGTAGTAAGACCTAATGATTCTCTGAATTTCCTCAGTGTCTGTTGTTATGTCCCCGTTTTCATTTCTGATTGTGTTAATTTGGATGTTCTCTCTCTGCCTTTTGATTAGTTTGGATAAGAGTTTATGAATCTTGTTGATTTTCTCAAAGAATCAGCTCTTTGTTTCATTGATTCTTTGTATTGTTTTCTTTGTTTCTATTTTGTTGATTTCAGCCCTCAATTTGATTATTTCTTGTCTTCTCCTCCTGGGTGAGTCTGAGTCTTTTTGTTCTAGAGCTTTCAGGTGTGCTGTTAAGTCACTAATGTGAGCTTTCTCCATTTTCTTTATGGGGGCACTTAGTGCTATGAACTTTCCTCTTAGCACTGCTTTCATAGTGTCCCACAGGTTTGGATATATTGTGTCTTTATTTTCATTGAATTCAAGGAAAACTTTAATTTCTATCTTTATTTCTTCCTTGACCCAGGGGTGGTGCAGTAGTTGACTGTTCAGTTTCCATGAGTTTGTAGGCTTTCTGGGAGTATTATTGTTTTAAATTCTGACTTTACTCCATGGTGATCCAATAAGACACAGGGGGTTACTCCATTTTTTTGTATCTGTGTATGTTTGCTTTGCTACCGAGTATGTGATCAATTTTAGAGAAGGTTCAATGAGGTGCTGAGAAGGTATATTCTTTTGTGTTTGGGTGGAATGTTCTATAGATGTCTGTTAAGTCCATTTGATTAATTACATCTGTTAGTTCTCGTATTTCTCTGCTAAGTTTCTGTCTGGTTGACCTGTCCATTGGTGAGAGAGGAATGTTGAAATCTCCTACTATTAGTGTGTGGGGTTTGATGTGCGATTTAAGTTTTAGTAATGTTTCTTTTACATATGTGGGTGTTCTTGTATTAGAGGTATAGATATTCAGGATTGAGACTTCATCTTGATGAATTGTTCCTGTCATGAGTATAAAGTATCCTTCTCCATCTCTTCTGATTGATTTTACTTTGAAATCAATTTTGTTAGATATTAGGATAGCCACACCAGCTTGTTTCTTAGGTCCATTTGATTGTAAAACCTTTTCCCAACCCTTTACTCTGAGGTATTGTCTGTCTTTGAGGTTGAGGTGTGTTTCTTGTATACAGCAGAAGGCTGGATCCTGTTTTTGTATCCATTATCTTAGCCTGTGTCTTTTTATAGGTGAATTGAGTTCACTGATATTAAGCGATATTAATAACCAATGGTTAACTCTGGTTATTTATTGGTATGAGTGTTTGTGTATTTCGCTTCTTTGGGTTATACTGGTGGGGGGTTATCAAATGTCTGTGTCATTGTGGGTGTAGTTAGCTTCCTTGGGTTGAGGTTTTCCTTCTAGTATTTTCTGTAAGGCTGAGTTTGTGGATACGTATTGTTTAAATCTGGCTTTGCCATGGAATATCTTGTTTTCTCCATCAATGGTGAATGAAAGCTTTGCTGAGTATGGTAGTCTGTGCTTGCATCCATGGTCTCTTAGTGTCTGCAGCACATCTATCCAGGACCTTCTGGCTTTCTTGGTTTCCATTAAGAAGTCACGTGTAATTCTGATAGGTTTATCTTTATATGTTACTTGACCTTTTTCCTTTGCAGCTCTTAATATCTTTATTCTGTATGTTTTGTGTTTTGATTTTTTTATTTAGTCTATTTGGTGTTCTGTGAGCTTCTTGTACCTTCATAGGAATATCCTTCTTTAGATTGGGAAAGTTTTCTTCTATTATTTTGTTGAATATATTTTCTGTGCCTTTGAGCTGGAGTTCTTCTTCTTCTTCAACCCTATCATGCTTAGGTTTGATATTTTCATGGTGTCCAAGATTTCCTGAGTTTTTGTGTTAAGAATTTGTTGGATTTAAATTTTCATTGACCAATGAGTCTTTTTTCCTCTATAGTATCTTCAGTGCCTGAGATTCTTTCTTCTATCTCTTGTATTCTGTTGGTTATACTTGTCTCTGTAGTTCCTATTCATTTACCCAGATTTTCCAAATTCAGAATTCCCTCAGTTTATGTTTTTTTTTTATTATCTCTATTTCAGTCTCCAAGTCTTGAACTGTTTGCTTTACCTGTTTGATTCTTTTTTTCTTTTTTTTTCCCTTGGGTTTCTTTGAGGGATTTATTAATTTCTTCCAACTTTTTGTTTGTCTTCTCCATTTCTTTAAGGGAGTTTTTCACTTACTCTTTAAAGGTTTCCATCATTTTCATAAAGTTATGTTTAAAGTCATTTTCTTCTACTTCTTCTGGGTTAGGATGATCAAGTCTTCCATTTGTGTGTCCACTGGGTTCTGGTGTTACCATGTTGCTTTTTAGGTTGTTGGAGGAATTCTTGCATTGACGCCTACCCATCTCTTCCTTCAAATGGGGCTGGCAGTGTCTTGGCATCTTGGTCCAATCCTTGCTGTGTCTATCTCTTAGGTTCCCTCAGTCTTGGAGCAAGCTGTGTTTCAGGGTTCCACAGAGTTCACAGGCAAACAGGCAGGTTAAGGGGCAGCTTGGGTTGGGGGATAGCCCAGCCACAGGAAATCTCCCTGCTGGCTGGCTAGAAAAGCCAAGGGAGTTGGGGAGGGGCCCCCTGGGTTTTGTCTCACTGGGGAGGTCCCAGAGAGTGAGGCGTCCAGCTGCCAGCCCTGTGGCTGCTGACTTACCTCCTAGGTCCACTCAGTATTAAAGCAAGCTGTGTTCCAGAGTTCCACTGAGCTCACAGGCAAACAGGCCACATGTAAATTTTCTAATCTATTTCTCCTTTCACTGAATCCTATTTTATTATTTTGGGACTAGATAAATAATTATCAAATTTTAGAAGGTATTGAAATCACCTGGGGGGTCACAAAATGCAGATACAGTGAGTGTAGGGTGGATCTGTAAATTCCCAGGTGAGCCCTAAGTTGCTGGCTCATGAACTCTTCTTCAAGTACACAATTCTGATATCACAGGTGACCAAGACTTGTCTTATGGACACATTCTCTAGAGCCTATTACATTCTCTTGCTGAATAGACAAACTTCATCCTGAAGAAACAAAGTGAATGCCACAGTGTTTGAAACTGGAAAATAATGCAAAGTTTCCTAGTTAAGGCTTAAGCTGCACATATTAATTCCTAGGTATACTGTGTCTTCCATCCCTTTGGGCTTTTTTGTCAATTCCCAGCTTTGGTTCTAGACAGATATCTACTAGCCTACATTAAGTTATTCCCATGTGATAACCTGTTCCATCTCTACCTAAAGATGTCCTTAGTTCATTTGCTTTCAGACAATGGATCTTTTGTGCATGGATTCCTTCTCTGTATTCCTACACTCTTTGCCAAGGTCATTGCTCATGGTTTTCTTTAACAAGGCAACAGTCTAGAGCCCCAGGTGCTTTTATGTTGGTCTGGCATGGGTGTTTTAATAATTTTGTTGTCAGCTCCAACACTTCTCCTGACTGCCATTGTAAGTGTCAAAAATCTCATCTCCCTCCCACCTTCATTATTCAAAAATGACTACAATTTCACAATTCTCCATCCTCCTCAGCTTCATCCACCCATTCTCAAACATTACATCTCTGAGAAAATAGCCATTAACATAGCCAGAAATAATAATGATTAATACGAGTGGGCACCAAACACATAACAAACATTTTATAAGTTATTGTCTCAGGTCTTCACAACTAATACATAAAGCAAGCACTATGCTTTATTACAGATAGGGAAATTAAGTCTGCAAAGATTAACAGACTTACAGGGACACACAGATGAAAATGGCTGAGCTACCCAGCCGGAGAAGAAATCAAAGATTGCCCTGCCTGACTGAAAGGCGATGCTCTACCTTTCTTCAGGAATTCTGAACAATAAAGTCCATCTGGCCTTGGGTAGCTTGCAATGATACAAAAGTCAGGAGTTAACCAAAAACCAGAACATAATACTGGGAAAATTGTTTGTGACTACAGCACCATTAGAAACTTCTGTATAGAAAAAAAATACTACAAACAATTTTTAAAAACAACAGAGAATCTTGAAGAAAGTATTTTCAATAAATATACCTGTCAAATAGTAATATTCAATATAAAGAACACTTTCAAATTAATCAGAGGAAGACAAACAACCCAACAAGAAAAAACAAGCAAAGGATAAAAATTACCTACCTGAAAATGAAATATTAAAAAGTCAATACTCATGTGAAAATATATTTATCCTTGTCAATAAGCAAAGAAAAATAATTTTATGTGATGCCATTTTTCAACCACAAGATTGGCAAAGTTAAAGTTAAACAACATCAAATGCTGGTTAGGTCAGGAGGAAACAGATACTCTTAACTTCTGCCTGTGAGAGCAATCTGGTTCAGTCACTCTGGACAGCACTCACTGTGCCAAGATCAATTGGAATTGAAAGGCAATCTGAAATTATACAGTGAAGCAGGAGTTCTACTTCTAGTCACTTCCCTTAAATAGACATTTGTATACTTCCATAAGAAGATGTGGACAAAGATGAAGCAGTGCTTGGAATTTCAAATCATAGAGGGTAAAAAAAAACCAAACAAACAAATGTCTACCACATCAGTAAAAGTTTTTGCATACATATTATAAAAGTATATAAAATAACAATAAGAGTAATAGCATATATATATGTATATATATATATATATATATATATATATATATATATATATATATGAGGGAAACGGAAAGGAGAATTCAAGTATTTATTGTTGAGTGAAAAAACTATTTTAAAAAATTCAAAAAGGAGATTCATTAAAATCAATTCTAGGTGGGTCATAGAACTAAATGTAGAATACAAAACCATACAATTCTAGATGACTTTGGTGTATTAGTTAATTTTCTATTGCTGTGATAACCATCATGCCCAAAACAACTTATAGAAGGAAATATTTATTTAGGCTTATGATTCCAGAGGAATAATTGTCCATCACCACGCAATGGGGAATCATGGTAGCAGGCAAGTATGACAACTACAACAACAAGCTAAGAGCTCACATCTTGAACCATGGGTAGAAAGCAAAGAGAGAGACCTAGAAATGATACATGGACTTTGAAACTTCAAAGTCCACTCCAAGTGACATATTATCTCTAGTAAAGCTACACCTACTAAACTTCCCCATACAGTCCCAAAACCTGGAGATCAGGTATTTAAATACTGGAGACTATGGAGGACATCTCATTCAAACCACTACACTTGGATAAGGGGGTATAGTAATAGCCACAGACTGGTTTGATTCAAATTTAAATTTGAGGATATACAAAAAAAATATTATCAAGAGAATATACAAAGAATTCTTTTTTTAAAAAAAATTATTCTTTTTTTAAGATTTATTTATTTATTATGTGTACAGTATGTGTGCCCGCATGCCAGAAGGGGGTGACAGGTCTCATTACAGATGGCTGTGAGCAACGATGTGGTTGCCGGGAATTGAACTCAGGACCTCTGGAAGAGCAGTCAATGCTCTTAACCTCTGAGCCATCTCTCCAGCCCTACAAAGAATTATTGAGACTGAACAATAAGAAACCAATAACTTGATTACAAAATGGATATAAACATCAATGTCAGACCCCATATTGGGTGCTATCTCTTGTGAGCCCCACTTTGTGGGGCATCTGTTGTTGCCCCATGTTGAGGGCATCATCTGTCATAGCCCCACATTGGGGTGACATCTGTTGAGGTCCAGGCTTGATGGGGTTTGCACCTTCCAGGGTAGGGGTGTGTGGATTAGAAATATTAGATAAGAAAAGCAGAGATATGAAAGAAAAAGAACAGAGACATAGGATAAAACTGGGATGGCAAATTCAGTGGATACTGAATATGCCAGCATTTATTTTCCATATGTTTATATACCTCAATCCAAAAGGGGGGAAGAAAGCAAAAGACTGCTTTAACATGATACAAAGAACAAATAGAGCAATTACTTGCTTTGATGCTTGAAACATCAAGCCACTATTTCCTGAGTTAGGCATTCTGTTCTTTAGGCAGGACATGCAGTGACTACACCTTAGACCAAGCATCCTGTAGGCAGCCACTCCTTGGGTCAAGCCTCCAGTCATATCCTTGAAGGAGCAGGAATAGGCTTGAATTCTCTGACCTTTGGTCAAGGTGGAGCAAATCCACTTCTGTGGGCTCCTACACATCACAGAAGAAACACAGATAAAATGAGCATATGAAAAAAGCATTTAATATAGCATGTCACTGGAGAATTGCTAACTAAAACACTGAGGTATCATTATGTACCAGTTAGAGTGGCTGAAATTCAGCAAACTGGCAACACCAAGTCCTGGACAGGATACAGAACAACAGAGACTCTTATTCATTGCTGGAAGAAATGCAAAAATATAAGGCACTTTGGCAGTTTATTACATGGCTAAACACCTTCCTATAATATGATCCAGAAATTACATTCCTTGATACTTTTCCAAAAGACTTGAAAACTTATCTCCACACAAAAACCTGTATACAGATGTTTATAGCAACTTTATTCATAATTTCAGAACTTGGAATTCACCAAGATGATCTTTAGTAAAAGAATAAAGCAAAAACATCCAAATGATGAAATGTTTATACTAAAAACAAATGTGCTATTAAGCCATGAAAAGACACAGAGACTATTTTAATGCATATTACTAAGTAAATGAAGCCAATCTGAAAAAGCTACATATTGTATGACTCCAAACATATGACATTGTTGAAAAAGCAAAACTATGGATGTAGTATTTAAAAAATCAGTGATTTCCAGAAATTAGGAAAGAAGGGAGAGAAGAATAGATAAATCAGAGGAATTTTATGGCAGTGAAGCAACTCTACATGATACTTTAATTATATATTTATAAATTATTAATCTTACATATTATATATATTTGTGTATGATGGTGGGGGTGTGTATATTTGTGTGATATTATATGTTTCTGAGTCCATAGAACATAAAGTGAACCTTAATGAAGACTGAAGACTCTTTGGTGATAATGATGTGATGGGCCCATGTTGATTCATCAGTTATAAGAAACATGCCACTCTCATTTGGCATGATGATAATAGGAATGGCTATGCATTTGAGGAAGTAGTGAGTATATGAGAATTCTCCACTATGCTCAATTTTGCTGTGAATATACAACTGCTAAGAAATCTATTTAAAAGAATGAAATTTTCAGCAAAACCAAAGAAGAAAATTTTCCTAACCTAAAGAAGGACATGCCTATAAATATACAAGAAGATTATAGAATATCAAATAGATTGGTCCAAAAAAGAAAATCCCTTCAAAACATAATAATCAAAACACTAAACGTAAAGAACAAAGAAAGGATATCAAAAGCTGCAAGGGGGAAAGGACAAGTAACATATAGAGGCAGACCTATTAGTATTACACACAACTTCTAAATGGAGATGCCAAAAGGGCCTGGACAGATGTCTTGCCTACACTAAGAGACCACAGACACCAATCCAGACTACTAAACTTTCAATCACCATTGATGGAAAAACAAGATATTACATGATAGTGTCAAATTTTAGGGATATCTATGCCGGAATCCAATCCTACAGAAGGTACAAAAAGAAAACTCCAAACCAAGGAGGTTAACTATATCCATGAAAATATAGGAAATAAAGACTCTCACACCAGCAAAATCAAATTAAGGGAAACACACTACCAACCACCACAACAGCAAAATAACAGGAATTAACAGTCATTGACCATTGATAGCTCTCAAAATCAATGGACTCACTTCTGCAATAAAGCAACACAGACTAACAGAATGAATGTAAAAAGAGGATCCATCCTTCTGTTGTATACAAGAAACACACCTCAACATCAAATATAGATATTACCTAAAAATAAAGGGATGGAAAAAGATTTTCCAAGCAAAGGAACCTAAGAAACAGGCTGTTGTAGTCATTCTAATATCCAACAAAATAGACTTAAACAAAAATTAATGAAAAAGAGACAAGGAAGGACACTTAATACTCATCAAAGGAAAGAAATCCAACAAGATGATCTTTTGATTCTTAACATCTTTGACTCAAATGCAAGGGTACCCATGATTGTAAAGAAACACTACTAAAGTTTAAATTACACATGAACCCTCACACATTAATAGTGGGAGACTTCAATACCCAGCTCTCACCAAGGGACAGGTCATCCAGACAAAAACTAAACAGAAATATTGGCGCTAACAGATTCTTTAAACCAAATGGACCTAAAAAAAATATCTACAGAACATTTCACAGAAACATAATAGAATACACCTTATTCTTAGCACCTCATGGAACATTCTCCAAAATTGACCACACACTCAGTCACAAAATAAGTCTCAACAGATACAAGAAAAAAGAAATAAGCACCTGCATTCTATCAGACCACCATGGATTAAAGCTGGATTTCAAGAAGAGAAAAAGCTGAAAGCCTACAAACACATGGAAATTGAAAAACTCTCTACTAATGACTACTGGGTCAGGGCAGAAATAAAGAAAGATATAAAAAGCATCCTAGAATTCAATGAAAATGAATGCAAAACATACCCAAACTTATGGAACACAATGAAAGCAGTGTTAAAAGGAAGGGCCATAGCCTGCATTGGAGAGACCTCATACTACCAACTTAACAGCAGACCTAAAAACTGAAGAACAAAAGAAGTAAGCTCACCCAAGAGGAGTATATGGAAGGAAATGATGATCAAACTGAGGGCTGAAATCAATAATACAGAAACAGAGAGAACAATATGAAGAATCAATGAAACAAAGAAATTGTTCTTTGATAAAAATCAACAAGAAAGACAAACCCTTACCCAAAATAACCAAAAGATGGAGGGAGAATATTCAAATTAAAATCAAGAATGAAAATGGGAACATAAACAGACACAGAAGAAATCCAAAGAATCATTAGGTCATACTTCAAAAATCAGTAATCCACAAAATTGGAAAATCTAAAAGAAATGAATAATTTTCTCAATTACCAAATTTACCACTTACCAAATTGTAATCAAGATCAGATAAACTACTTAAATATACCTGTAACCCCTAAGGAAATAGAAGCAGTCATAAAACATCTCCCAGCCCCCCCAAAATGAATGCTGGACCAGATGGTTTTAGTGCAGAATTCTACCAGAATTTCACAGAAGAGCTAACCCCAGTACTCCTCAAATTATTCCACAAAATATAAATAGAAGGAACATTACCAAATTCCTTTTATGAGGCAACAGTTACCCTGATACCCAAACCACATAAAGATTCCACAAAGAAAGAGAACTACAGGCCAATCTCCCTCATAAACATACAAAAATATTCAATAAAATACTTACAAACTGAATTCCAGAGTACCTCAAAAAGATCATCTACATGAAGGCTTTATCCCAGAGATGCAGAGATGGTTCAACATATGAAAATCAGTTAATGTAATCCACCATATAAGCAAACTAAAGAAAAAATCCACATTGTCATCTTATTAGATGCTGAAAAAGCCTTTGACAAAGTCCAACATCCCATCATGATAAAAGTCTTGAAGAGATTGAAGATAAAAAGGGACATTAACATAATAAAGGGAATTTACAGCAAACCTATAGCCAACATCAAATTAAATGGAGAGAAACTCAAAGCAATTAATTCCATTAAAATCAGGAACAAGACAAGGCTGTCCACTCTCTCCATATCTATTCAATATAATACTTGAAGCTCTAGCAGAAGTAATCAGATAGTTGAAAGAAATCAATGAGGTACAAATGGGAAAGGAAGAAGCCAAAGTATCATTATTTACAGATGATACGATAGTATACATAAATGACCCCAAAAATTCTAGCAGAGAATACCTACAACTGATACAAAGCTGGATAGAAGATTAGCTCAAAAATATCAGTAACCCTCCTATACACAAATGACAAATGAACCAGGAAAGAAATCAGGGAAACAGCACTTCACAATAGCTTCAAATAATACAAAATATCATGGTGTAACTAAAGCAGGTAAAAGACTTGTATCATAAAACCTTCAAGTCTTTGAAGAAAGAAATTGAAGAAGATATCAGAAGATGGAAAGATCTCCCATGCTCATGGATTGGTAGGATCAACATAGTAAAAATGGCCATCCTACTAAATGCAATCTACAGATTCAATGAAATTCCCATCAAAATCCCAACACAATTCTTTACAGACCTTGAAAGGACAATACTCAACTTCATATGAATAAATCGAAAAATCCAAGGATAGCTAAAACAATCCTGTACAATAAAAACAAGCTTCCGGAGGTGTCACCATCCCTTATTTCCAGCTGTACTGCAGTGCTCTAATAATAAAAACAGCATGGTGTTGGCATAAAAACAGACATGTTAACCAAACATGATCAGAAAAAAGTCAATGAAATGATACATAATGCTACCCTACTGTGCTCATAGACTGGTGCCTAGCACATTCATCATCAGAGAAGCTTCACCAAGCAACTGATGGGAACAGATGCAGAGACCCACATTCAAACATTAGCCCAGAGAATCCTGTGGAAGAGGAGAAAGAAGGATTGTAGGAGCCAGAAGGGTTAAGACACCACAAAAAATGACCCACAGACTTAACTATACAGGGTCTGCAGGCATTCCCAGAGACTCAACCGAATCAGGGAGATCGTATGGACCAGACCTACATCCTCTGCATATTTTAGGTTATGTAGCTTGGTATTCCTGTGTGACTCCTAATAATGGGAGCAGGTGTTGTCTCTGTCTCTTTTGCCTTTTTCTCCTACTGGGTTGCCTCATCCAGGCTTAATATGGGGAATGTGCCTAGTTTTATGATAACATGCCATGTATGGTTGATATACCTGTCAGGCCTGTCCTTTTCTGAATGGAAAGGAATTAGAGTGGATCTGGAGGAGAGGGGATGTTCAGGGAAGGGACTAGGAGGAGAGAAGGAAGACGAAATTGCAGTACGGATGCACTACATGAGAAAAAGAAAGATACATATAGGTAGGTAGATAGATAGATAGATAGATAGATAGATAGATAGATAGATAGATAGATAGATAGATAGATAGGAAGATAGATGATAGGTAGGTAGATAGATGGATGGATAGAGATAGATAGATAGATAGATAGATAGATAGATAGATAGATAGATAGATAGATAGATGATAGATAGATAGATAGATAGATAGATAGATAGATAGATAGATAGATAGATAGTAGATAAAACACTCAAATGTTCATCGTCCTTAGCCACTAGGAAAATGCAAATCAAAACTAGTTTGAGATTCCATCTTATACCTGTCAAAATAACTAAGATCAAAAATACAAGTGACAGCTCATGCTGGAAATGATGTAGATCAAAAAGAACACTTTTTCACTGCGGGTAGAAGTGCAACCTTTAATCCACTATTGAAATATTTAGAAAATTAGGAATCAATATACCAGCCATACCACTCTTGGGCATATAACCAAAGGACACTCCATCCTACCACAAGGACACTTAATCAACTATGTTCATAGAAGATTTATTTATAATAGCCAGAACCTGGAAACAATCTAGATGTCCTTTAACTGAAGAGAATGGATTAAAATATTGTGGTACATCTACACAATGGATTATTACTTTGTTTTTAAAACATGGCATCCCGAAATTTGCAGGCAAATGGATGGAAGTAGGAAAAAAATCATCCTGAGTGAGGTAACCCAGACCCAGAAAGATAAATATGGTATGTGCTCACTCATAAGTTGACATTGGCTGTTAAGTAAAGAATAACCATGCTATAGTCCACAGACTCAGAGAGACTAAGTAACAAGGAGGGCTCAAGGGGTTGTATGAATTTCCTTGGGAAGCAAAAATAGAATAGATTTTGTGACTAGACTAGGGTAAGGTGGGGATGGAAACAGGATGGATCAGGCAGGGAGAGGGGAGCGATGGAGGAAGAAGACTACTGGGAAAGACAACTGGAATTGGGGGGCATTTGTGGGGCAATGTGGAAACCAATGAAAACTTCCTGGGACCATCAGGACTGACACTAGTAAAGACTCCTAGTAAAGGGGGATATGGAGCCTGAACCAGCCATCTTCTATAACCAGGCAAGGATTCCAGCAGTGGGACTGGGACACCAACCCAGCTACAAAACTTTCGACCTACAATCTGTCCTGTCTGCAAGATGCACTGGGGTAATGTATGGTGCAGAACTTGTGGGAGTGGCCAGCCAAATTACTGGTTCAACTTGAGGTCCATACAATGAGAGGGAGTCCATGTCTGACATTACCTGGATAGTCAGGAGCCTGAGCTCAGACAGCCCAGAGAGCCAGGATGGAATCAAACATGGCTGGGGAAGAAATTCAATGTGATGATTACTGATGATATTCTGCTATACTCATAGATTGGTGCCTAGCCCAGTTGTCATCAGAGAGGCATCATCTAGCAACTGATGGGAGTAGATGCAGAGATCCACAGCCAAACACCAAGCAGAGCCAGAGGAACCCCACAGAAGATGGGGAAGGATTGCAGGGACAGAGGAGTTGGGGACACTATAAGAATGCAAGCCACAGAATCAACTAAGCAGGGATCATAGGAGATCACAAAGACTAAAGTGATAATCACAGATCTTGTATGGGTCTGAGCTAGGTCCTCTATGTATATGTTATGGTTGTATAGGTAAATGTTTTGTGGGACTCCTAACAGTGGGAGTTGGGTGGCTCTGATTCTTTTGCCTGCTCTCAGGACCCTTTTCCTCCTTCTGAGTTACCGCATCCAGCTTTGATATAAGGGTTTATGCCTAGTTTTATAGTAATTTGTTATGCTATGTTCAGCTGATATCCCTGTGAGGTCTACTCTTTTTCTGAAGGGAAAGAGAGGTAGGGTAGATCTAGGGGAGATAAGAGGTGGGTGATGAGGACTAGCAAGAGTGGAAGGAAGGGAAACTGTGGCCATGACAGAAGAATAAAAGAAAAATAATGTTTAAAAGGAAAAAAACAGAATGGAAAGTCATTGGGTGAAAGAAGAACTGACATCATCTGAGTTGTACTTTTAAAATAGTACTTAAATACTAAATACTTTTATACTTAAATACTTCTTAAATATTACTTCACAGTGGTAAAGGCTAGGCTCTAGAGGGACAGGCATAGTTAGAAGGTTTATTGTGAAAGTCTCTGTGAGTAAAGGTGATTTACTCTGGCAGGTGGTAGTGGGACATGGAGATGTGAAAGAACTGGGAATCTGTGTAAAAAATAAAGTCAATGGAACTGACTGAAGTCAACGGTGACAAGTATATGAAGAATTTTTTAAATGGTCTGAAAATATTATTCCAGGACATACAGAAGCAGTTACATCTCTAGAATGGGGCTAAAGTATAATAAATAAATGGCATACTCGGGCACACAATTTAAGTGGGAGATAAAATATTCAGTTATCATGGTAGGTAATATTTAATATATTTTATGGAAAATAATTTTTCATACATCTTATCATTGTTTCCCCTTTCTCATCTCCTCAAATATCCTCCCCACCCACCCACCTCCTGACCCTTTATTTCTCTCTTTAGAAAACAAATAGGCAAACAAATGAGAATTTTAAAACCCAAAAGCACAAGAAACACACACACACACAGATACTCAAAACCATAAAAACAGAAAATCAGAAGCCATAATATACAAGCAAAAGACCAGTAAGGTAAAATATGCCCAAACAAAGCAATAAGATACAAAAATCTACAGGAATACTACTGAGTTCATTTTGTATTGGCCATCTACTGCTGAGCATGGAGTATACACTTGAGTGTAGTTTAAATACCCAGTGAGACTTCATTGAAGAAAACTAAATTTTCCTTTATGAGGAAATATAAATTGAAGATAACTTCTTTTAGCTTTAATTTTAATGGAAATAAAGTTATACAATGTATTTTGATCATAGCCCCTTCAATCTCCTCCCAGATCCTCCCGACTTCCCTACTCTTCTAACTCCATGCATTCTTTCTCTTAAAACAACACACAGGTAAATAAAAAAGGTAAACAAATAAGGATAAAAATTGAACAAACTAATAAATAAAAAAGAGTGGAAAAAGAAACTAAGAAAGAACATGAGAAACAAATACACATACATACATACACACACAATAAAAAAACTAAAAACTCAAAATTGGAAACTATACTATACAAGTGAAAGACCAATAATGCAAAAAAGAATTGCCCATACAAACCAATATGACACAAAAACTGGAGATAGCTTCTTGATTAGGGATGGGAGGTCATGTCTACTTCCCCTCTCAGTGCTAGGACCCCATCTAGCTTGAACTTGTGCACACCCTGTGTGCTGCTGCCACAGTCTCTTTGAGTTCATATGTGCTATGTTTGGAAGGTCTTGTCTCTTTGGTGTCCTCAATCGTTTCTGGCTCTTGTAATATTTATACCTCCTCTTCTACAGAGTTACCTTAGCCCTGCAGGAAGAGATTTGATGGAGAGACATCCCATTTATGGCTGAATGTTCCAAGGTCTCTTCATTCTCTGAGTAGTATCTGGCTGTGGGTCTCTACATGTGTTCCCATCTGCTACAGGAGGAAGTTTCTTTGATGTTGGTTGAACAAGGCACTAATCTAAGAGTGTAGCAGAATGTCCTTAGGAGCATTTTATTGCTACATTCCTTTAACAGAACAGTAGTACTTTGTTTTACCCTAGGTGTCTGGGATATCTAGTCTCTGGTTCTTTGTCACCCAAGCAATGTCAAATATGGATTCCATCTCATGGAGTAGGCCTTCAGTCAAATCAGTTATTGGTTAGTTACTCCCATAAGCTTTGTGCCACAATTGCCCTAGCATATCTTACAGATAGTACACCATTGTAGATAGAGTGTTTGTGGCTGGCTTGATGTTTATTTTTCCCTTTAAGTAGCAGGTAGAGTAACTTCCTATGTCAAAGATACTAGACTGTAGGGGTTTCAAGGAATCCATCTGAGACAGGTATTCTCCAAATGCAAGTTCATACCCTCACAAGAGCAGTGCATTCATTGCTTGTGTGGCTGTGACTAAAACAATGAAAGAACAACATAAAGGGGAAAAGAACCATTTTAGTTCATGATTTCAAAGGGTTCAGTCCACTGGTCCATGATTCTATACCCATGATGAGGCAGAACATCATGGCAGCAGGAAATGTGAAGGAGATTGTTTATCTTATGATGAAGAGGAAGCAGAGAAAATCCAGCTATAACCCTCAATGGTACATCACAGTTATTTACTTCATCCATCTAGGCCCTACCTCCTAAAGTTTCTAGAATGTCCCAAAATAACACTGCCAGGTGGGAACCAAGCTGTGAGGGACACTTAGTATTCAAAACATGATATAGAAATTGATTGGAACTTTTAGATTTGGAGTAAGATTTTTTCAGAAGGATTATAAATTGATTATAGCCAGAGTTCTTTAAAGAAACAGAACAATTGGGTATGGTGTGTGTGTATGTGTGTGTGTATGTGTGTGTGTGTGTGTGTGTGAAATAATTTATTAAATCAGTTTTAAAATAATAATAATATTTAAGTTATACCTGAGAAGCTGAAAATCCAGCCGTTACTCTGTACTTGAGGTCAGGTGCTTCAGCAATCCAAGCCTGGCACCAAAACCTAGTCCATGATAAAAGGTTGGAAATGCTGGTGATATCAGCTCAGAGGAGCAGAAGCAGCAAGACAAATCAACTTGGCAACAAGCAGAAAGACCAGGCAAGCAAAAGGAAAGATGATCTTCTTTCTTTCATTGTATCCTGCAGGTGCTACCCACAATCCGGATGGGCCTTCTCACATCAATCAAGATAAAGTTCCCTACTCCGGTGACTCTCCATTGTGGCAACTTGACACTAAAACTAACCATAATAAATGGTACTAAGACTAAGTAAGCCAGGTGTGGTAGCACACTATGGTATTCCCAGCTACTAGAGGAATTAAGATGGGGGTGTGGTGAGTTTAAAGCCAGCTTAAACTATACAGCAAGACCATGTCTCAAGACAAAGAAAACAAAAACACACTGGGGATGTAGCTCAGTAGCAAAGCACTTGCCTGCTGGCACAGACAAGAATCTGCCATCCCCAGTCCTACAAAAAGAAACAGTCTAGATAAGAGGCCACTTTTTCTCATTCAAGTGTTACAGTAAAAACAGGGTTAAAGAGAGACAATGGCTATTGTCTGTGTATGTTACTATACAGGGCAGTTGACTTGACCTAGAATGATGGGTCTATCTCTTAGTTTAACGCTTGCAGGAGGAAAACTGTCATTTACCCACAATTATGGAAAAAAAGAGCTGGAAAGGGGTCAGCACTGTTCTACTCAATTTGAGAGGCAGATTATCTTTTTAGCAGGAACAGCTGCCAATGTTAATTTTCAGTTAAATTAGATAGCCCGCCTCAGTTGACCATCTGTCAAAGAGAACCTCACAACTATTTAGAGGCTGTGATACAAAGCAAACCATGCTATAACATATTCTCTGTATACTAAAAAGAGTTCCCAATTCCAGCCCACATATTTCAAATGATACTCGGTACTGGTTCCAATATGATCAAGAGATCTCCAGTTCATTGCCATTACCTTTAGCCACAAGATTAGCATTTTGTACTTTCCCGAAGTGCTTTTGATTCAAGGAGCATAGGAGCTTTCCAGGCCTTAATTAATTCAACCTCATATACCCCTGTGAAGTTATCACTGTCTTCATTTAAGGGTGCATAATTATCAAATAGAAGGGTGAAGTGGCTTATTGTATGTCCCTGCAACAAGTCAAAAGCTTAAAAGAAAACTCAAGAGAGAGAAGATTCAGACTTACTAGGTTTAAGGAAAACAAATGATTAAACATAACTTCAGGTGTCATTCTGTCTCAATGATTTTAAACCATTTCCCTCCACAACAAAGGACGACAAAAGAGATCTGTGGACAAGTAGTAGAGCAGGAACTTGTATTTTCTACCTCCTAGAGCACCACACACACACACACACACACACACACACACACACACACACACACACACACACTGCTTCAACAGAACTCAAGGAGAATTCATTATACGTGGCCTCATGCCCTCAGAAGGGCAGAGTCGCAGCATCCCTTCCATTTGGCCACAACTGAATCTAGGACAGGCACATGTCAATCGGGTAAATTTGCATCCTTTCCAGTACTTTACAGCAATGAAGGGGCATGTCCTCTCTGCTGCAGCTGGTAGGACACCAGTTTGGGCTGGGGTCAGTCGGCCGTTAAATGTCTCACATGGAGGGAGTCTGTGATAAATGTGGGAAAAGGACACGGCAGGGTACACCAAGATAGTGTCTTTTCTAGTCCCTGTTCCTGCAAGCTATTCTACCTCTAAACTCATTAGAGTTTTTTAAATCAGTGCCAGAGAGACAATAACCAATAACCCAGCAGTGGCAGGAAGATTATTTTAAACTGAAAACATCTGAACAAACAGCAGCTGCAGAAAGAAACCTTATCCAAACTCAAGCAGAAGCTCCTGAAAATGCAGCTGTCATTAACCCCCTTTTGGAGGGAGTTTCCTGTTCAGGAGATTACTGACCCTTAGCACCAGGAGGTGTGAATTCAGCTGTCATAAATACCCTGGGTGGGGAGAAGAGTTTCAGCTGGAAGGAGGCTGTCCCTTAATGAAAAGAATGAAAAAGCCCAATAGAGGCTTCCATACTGTTGCATTGAACCATTAAGCCCCACCTTTTATTAAACTGGTGTATAAACTCATAGCTTTGGCTGCTCAGCAAACCAACTCCTGTATGAATGGGAAATAAGTTTTTTGGTTAATGTATGTGTTGTCAGTTAATCTGGAGGTTCTCACCACTTGAACTTAAACTGATAAAGAAAAAAATTCCTCCCAACAATAGGTAAATAGCAAGAAGTTCCTTTATATAGTCTCTCTGTGTTTATGTATAGAAATACACACATGCACATACATACATAGTAATGTGTAAAAAACAGCAATAAAATATTTTGAGAAATGCATCATGAGGCAATTTCCTCATTACTCAGACATTGTAGAAAATTCTTACACAAGGTGAGATGACTTCAACATCCCTGGATGATGTAATCTTACAGAAGTACCATGATATTTGCAGTCCATTATTGTTCGCAACCCTACTATGGACCACAAAACTGCATATCATTGGTGTATGTGAAATAAATTCAAGATAACTAGATGAAATATTCACTTGAATTCAGCTTCTATCTGTTTAGTTATCTGCCCATCATGGGACCCTTGAATATTAGATTTGAATATTAGATTTGCGGTCTTCCTTTAGCAACTAATTCTGTCACACTATTAAAATCCCTAGGGGCAAAGGTTATGTGACTTGGTTGGTTACAGGAGATGGCCAGTTCACTTATCCGCTATTGCTAGGAGTCTTAGCGGGGATCTTCCTTGTACATTCATGGGAGATTTTCTTGCTCCAGGTTATACTTGACCTCAAAATGACCCCATTTCCAGAAATCTCATTTAGTTCTCTCCCACTACATACCCCCCACAACCTGATCTCTTGTGTTCCTATTCCCACTCACCCTCAGTTGGCTCTGAAATCTCTATTTCCCTATATGTTGCAGTTGTGTAGTGTTGGCCTCTTGTGGGACTCCTAACGGTGGGAACAGGGGCTAACAATGACTCTTATAGGCTCTTGGGACCCTGCTCCCCCAGTGAGCTGAACCCTCCACATCAATCCTCAATCAAGAAAATACATCACAGGCTTGCCCACAGGCCAATCTGTTCAGAGCATTTTTTTCTCTCTCTTTCTCTCAAATTCTCTCTCAGATCCATGGCTTTTATCTCTCTCTCTCTCTCTCTCTCTCTCTCTCTGTCTCTGGGTGTCTGTCTGTCTGTCTCTCTCTCTCTCTCTCTCTCTCTCTCTCTCTCTCTCTCTCTCTCTCTCTCTGTGTGTGTGTGTGTGTGTGTGTGTGCATTCCTAAATATATAAATATAACCTCTTCAGACAACATTATGTTATGTATATGGATATGTTTTCAGGGTTGACCAATTGGTATGTTCTTCCTTGGGGAAAGACTATTTCTATAGTAGTCCATCTTTACCTATAGTTCTTTGTATAGTGATGAGACTTCGTGGACTTTTCTCTTCCATATTACCATGTTTATTGGTACTGTCCTTGCTCAAGTCTTGTTTAGAAAGCCATGTTGATGAGACTTCATGGGTGTAGTTTCTCTGACTTTTCTAAGAGACATGATCTTACAGTGATCTTCCTTTTCCTCTGGCTCTTACAATCTTTCCACCTGCTCTTCCACACTGGTTTATGAGCCTTAGGTGCAGTAATTGTGTTAAATATGTATCACCTGAGTTAACAGTGTTCTAATTAGACTTAAATTCTGCTCAATAAAAGAAAAACCATGCTGTGGGATGTCTTAATGTATGCTGTGAATATGTTTTGTTCTCATTGGTTGATAAATAAATCTGCTTTGGCCTATGTCAAGACAGGATAGAACCAGGTGGGAAATCCAAGCAGAGATATAGGTGAAGAAGGGCAGAGTCTGGGAGATGCCATCCAGCTGCTGAGGAATCAAGACATGTAGAAAATGAGGTAACAAGTCACGAAACACATAACAAAGCTTAGATGAAAAATATGGGTTAATTTAAATGTAAGCTAGCTAGTAATAAGCCTGAGCCATCAGCCAAACTTTTATAACTAATATAAGCCTCTGAGTGTTTATTTGGGAACTGGCAGGCAGGAGAGAAACCTCAGTTGCACCTGATACGAGAAACCTGGACAACTACCCAAGGATAGAGAAGCCATTCATCTTGTAGGACCTACAACTCCCACTTTACTAAACCAGTATACATTCTAAATCCTTATCCTTATACACATAGAAAAATAGAGTTCTCAAGTTTCATCAAAGAAAGTTCTCTTTGCTGCAGATAGAGACCATTGGATAGTGTTTTATTTTATTATAGCCACAGAAAGTGAACTAATACAATGACCAGTGACCTACTTCTTACAAATAGTTTCCACCTCCCAAAGTTTCCAGAACCTTCCATAAGTAGCACTACCAGCTGGGGACCAAGCATTCAATACAAAAGTCTGTATAGAACATTCCATGTTCAAATAATTAAATCAAGTAAGTGCCATGATCTTGGGCTGTTTGAGTCTGCAATTTTCTTTCACCGCTAAACCTACTGGAAACTCAGATTTGTGTTATGGATTAGTGGCTCATATTCCAATCGCATTTAGCATTTAATTATATGTTAAAGCATGGTGCTACTTGCCATGGTCAAGTCTTTTAGAATAGGCTTTTTTAATGCCAATAATGACCATACCTTGGGAGTCAACAAATGAATACCAGAGAAAGTCCTATAAATAGGATTATAAGAAACTAGGTTTTCATTATAATACATATTGTTTAGTGGAAGCCTTAGAAAGCTCAAAAATATTCTTTCTTGTCACTATTTTTCATTATAATTGAATTTAACACCTACTGATTATGTGGATCAGACAGCTTTGGTTACACTGCATTGCAAAAACAACCTCAAAATCTCAATAGTTTACAATGACAAGGGGTATTTTTCACTCAGAACTTTGTCTGTCATATGTTGGCTCCACCTCTCTATTTTCATGCCAAGGGCCAAAATGAAGAATAGCTCCTCTCTAGGGCAGAGTACCAACAGAAAAATACACTGCAAGCTTCTGCTTATACTTTATTGTCCAGATAGGGCACCCTTAGTTAGGGTTTCTACTGCTGTGAGAAAACACCAAGATCATAAGGAACTTGGGGCGGAAAGGGCTTATTTCATATTATAGCTTAGAATCCATCATCCAGAAAAGTTAGGGCATTAACCCAAGCAAGGCAGGAATCTGGATAAAGGAACTGATACAGAAGCTAAGGAGGAGTGTTGTGTCCTGGCTTGTTCTTCATGACTTGCTCAGCTTATATCCAGGACCACCAGCCCAGAGTAGCCCTGCCCACAGTGAGCTGAACCTTCCACATCAATCATCAATCAAGAAAATACTGACCACAGGCCAATCTGGTCAGAGCATTTTCTCAATTGAGTTTTCTTCTTCTAAAAGGACTCTAGCTTGTATCAAGTAGACATAAAACTAGACAACACACCAGAGCAAAACAGAAAGTCAACAACAATGGAATGAAGAGGCCTATCCTCCTGCAACCTCAGTGGAACTCTGAAACACAGCTTGCTCCAGTACTGAGGGGACTTAAGAGGTAAGTGAACAGCCACACGGTGGGATACCCCACTCTCTAGGACCTCCATGGTGGAACAAAACCTGAGGCTCCTCCCACAACTCCCTCGGCTTTTCTAGCCAGCCAGCAGGGAGTTTACTGCGGGTAGGCTTCCCCAAAACCCAAACCCATCTACTGGACCCCCAAGCTACTAGTCACACCCCACCTAGAAGCTGAGAGCTTGCTATAATACTGAGGGGACCAAGAGCTTGCCACAACACTGAGGGGATTAAGAAAAAGCACAAAAGAGCAAACCAGGAGAGAAGACCAAGAGAACAGGCTTATAGAGACCTCAGAGGCTTTCTGAGAGACACTGACAGTACAGAGCAGAGCTAGAAAAACTCCCAAACACTCAGACAGCCACTACAAGGATTGGAGCAAGATGCAAAGATTGCCAGCCTCATTTGAAGGAACAGATGGGTAGGCACCAATGCAAGAATTCCTCCAACAACCTAAAAAGCAACCTGATAACACCAGAACCCAGTGGTCACACAACAGGGAGATCATCCTAACTAGAAGAAGTAGAAAAAAAACAACTCTAAATGTAACTTTATGAAAATGATAGAGACCTTTAAAGAGGAAACAAAGAACTCCCATAAAGAAATGAAGGAGAAGACAAACAAAAAATGGGAAGAAATTTAAAAATCCCTCAAAGAAAACCAAGAAAAAACAATCAAACAGGTGAAGTAAACAGTTGAAGACTTGAAGACTGAAATAGAGGTAATAAAGAAAACACAAACCAAGGGAATTCTGGATATGGAAAATCTGGGGAAACGAACAGAAACAACCAACAGAATAAAAGAGATAGAAGAAAGAATCTCAGGTGCTGAAGATACTATATAGGAAATAGACTCAGGGTCAAAGAAAACATTAACAACAAATTCTTAACACAAAACATCCAGGAAATCTGGGACATCATGAAAAGACCAAACCTAAGAATAACAGGGGTAGAAGGGGAAGAAGAACTCCAGCTCAAAGGCACAGAAAATATATTCAACAAAATCATAGAAGAAAACATTCCCAACCTAAAGAAGGATGTCCCTAAGAAGGTACAAGAAGCTTACATGGTGCAGGAAAATAATTCTATATCTGTCAATTATGTTTTAAATAAACGCTGACTGGTTGGTACCCCGGCAGGAAGTATAGGCGGACAGGACGTAGAGGTGGCACAATAAGAATAGGAGAATTCTGGGAAGCAGGAAGCTCCCCCACACTCCTGCCAAGACCACCAAAGAGGCAGGATGTGACCTGCCCTGCTGAAAGAGGTACTGAGCCATGTGGCTAACATAGATAAGAATAATGGGTTAATATAAGCTACAAGAGCTAAAGAGGCCTGAGCTAATGGGCCAATCAGTTTATATCTATTGTAGACTCTCTGTGTGATTTTCTTTGGGACTTGCCAGCTGTGGGAACTGGACAGGACGAAAACCCCAACTAGCAGGCCCTCATACTACAGAATGGCACCCACGTGGATAACTGCATCCACAGAAAGCCTGAGAGAGCTTGGGAAAGAATAGAGTAAAGCATGTTTTCTTGGTAGCAGCAATTTCTCGAGTCTGCTCTGCTTGCTAGAGACAAGCAAGCGCTCTCATCTAAGAGAGGCTTCCTCACTCAGCTTTAGCTGCAAAACCTTGCAGCTCTTTTAAGAGGTCCTGCCATGAAACACTTACATAGTGTTGATGAAAAGCTGACCACATGCTTTTTGGTTTTCAGCCATAGCAGGAAAAAAGTCACACTGGATCATCCTGCCAGGGCAAACTCTGACTCTTTCAGGCAGGCAGTCTGACTATGGAGCATTCGAGTGTGGTTTCTGAGAACACTACTGCAGCTTGCTTGCTGGCAGGGACCTTGAAATGCCATAGAGTTGTCGCAGTGAACACGGCTCTGGCCGGTGCCTCAGCCATGAGGCTGGAATCTCATAAAGCTAAGGAATGGGCTGGATCCAGCTGTCAAAGCCATGGCTTTAATCCTACCCATATTGCTTGGTAAATTAAAGACTCATGTAGTCAGAAAAAGAGAGATATACAATAAAGAGAGATACAAAGACAAAGAAAACCTCCAAATGGTTTACAATGTGTTAAAAATGTATGCAGGTGAAAGGTTAAAGTTCTTAAAGTAAAAAAGAAAGAAAGAGTAGTTGGGTGTGGTAGTATACACCTTTAATCCCAACACTTGAGAGACAGAGGTACATTGACCTCTGTGACTTCAAGGTGTGGTATCACATACCTTTAATCCCAAAGATTGGGAGGCAGAGGCAAACAGATGTCTGTGAGTTCAAGATGTGGTAGCACAAACCTTTAATCCCAGCACTGGGGAGGCAGAGACAGGCAAATCTCTGTGAATTCAAGGATAGCCTGGTCTACAGAGGGAGTTCCAGGACAAAGATACACAGAGAAACTGTCTCAAAAAGCTAAAAGTTAAAAGTAAAAATAAAAGAAATAAAGGTTAAAATAAAGCCGCATAATGATGGAAAATACACAGAGAATCTTGATACTGTATGCTATTATGCTCTCTTTGAATTGTTTGAATGCTGAGGAAGGAGCAACAGCTGCTGAAAGATATTTGCTTATAAATGCTGCTGAACTAATCCAAGATAGGTATTTTGAAAATACCTTGACTTCAAAATTGAAGTCAAAAGGTATGTTACTTTGGAGAAGAGATTTTGCTTTTGTTTCCACATGAAATGAGAGGCTGTGGATTCATTCTGAGTTAAGAAAAATCAGGTTTGATCAAGGAAGACCACCTGAGAAATCTCCAGTAGGAACAGATGACTCAGACGACTGAGTTCTACATCCAGAACAGATTCAAGACTGCTGTCTGAGATGATCAAGCCTCACAGGATACTCCAGTCAGGACTTGATCATAATAACTCTAAATTTTCTTTAGGTCTCTATAAGATTATCAGTGCCCCCCAACCAGCCAGAAGTAGCCTGGAATACTATGCCCACATTCCCAAAAAATGGACTATGGATATTTTTCTTTGTTTAAAAAAAAATAGGGGGAAGTGGTGGAAGAAAACAATTCTATATCTGTCAATTATGTTTTAAATAAACGCTGACTGGTTGGTAACCCGGCAGGAAGTATAGGCGGACAGGATGTAGAGGTGGCACAATAAGAATAGGAGAATTCTGGGAAGCAGGAAGCTCCCCCACACTCCTGCCCAGACCACCAAAGAGGCAGGATGTGACCTGCCCTGCTGAAAGAGGTACTGAGCCATGTGGCTAACATAGATAAGAATAATGAGTTAATATAAGCTACAAGAGCTAAAAAGAGGCCTGAACTAATGGGCCAATCAGTTTATATCTATTGTAGACTCTCTGTGTGATTTTCTTTGGGACTTGCCAGCTGTGGGAACTGGACAGGATGGAAACCCCAACTAGCAGGCCCTCATACTATACTTACAGAACACCAAATAGACTGGATAAAAAAAAATCTCCTCACCATATAATAATCAAAACACAAAACATACAGAATACAGAAAGAATACTAAGTGCTGCAAAGGAAAAAGGTCAAGTAACATATAAAGGTAAACCTATTAAAATTACACCCAACTTCTCAATGGAAACCATGAAGGCCAGAAGGTCCTGGGTAGATGTACTGACGACACTAAGAGACCACAGATGCAAGCCCAGACTACTATACCCAGCAAAGATTTCATTCACCATCGATGGAAAAACAAGATATTCCATGACAAAAACAGATTTAAACAATATGTATCCACAAACTCAGCCTTACAGAAAGTATTAGAAAGAAAACCCCAAACCAAGGAAGCTAACTGTACCCACAAAAACACAGGCATCTGATAACCCCCCACCAGCATAACCCAAAGAAGGGAAACACTACTACCAAAAAATAACCTGAAATAACAACCTCTGGTCATTAATATCGCTTAAATTCAATGGACTTAATTCACTTATAAAAAGACACAGGCTAAGAGAATGGATACAAAAACAGCATCCAGCCTTCTGCTGTTTACAACAAACACACCTCAACCTCAAAGACAGACACTACCTCAGAGTAAAGGGTTGGGAAAAGGTTTTCCAAGCAAATGGACCTAAGAAATAAGCAAGTGTAGTTATCCTAATATCTAACAAAATTGATTTCAAACTAAAATAAGTCAGAAGAGATGGGGAAGGACACTATATACTCATAACAGGAACAATTCATCAATATGCACTCTCAATCCTGAATATCTATGCCCCTAATACAAGAGCACCCACATATGTAAAAGACTTGAAAGAACAATAATCAACTTCATATGGAAAAACAAAAAACCTAGGATACCCAAAACAATCCTATACAATAAAGGAACTTCCAGAAGCATCACCATCCCTAACATCAAGCTATATTTCATAGCGATAGTAATGAAGACAGCTTGGTATTGGCATAAAAACAGAGAGGTTGACCAATGTAATTGAATCAAAGATCCTGATATTAATCCACGCACCTATTAACATTTGACTTTTGACAAAGAAGCTAAAATTTTACAATGGAAAAAAGAAAGCATCTTCAACAAATGGTGCTGGCATAACTGGATGTCAACATGTAGAAAAATGAAAATAGATATATATCTATTGCTGTACACAAAACTCAAGTCCAAATGGATTTAAGACCTCAATATAAATCTGACCACAATGAACCTGATTGAAGAGAAAGTGGGAAGTAGCCTTCAATACATGGGCACAGGAGACTACTTCCTAAATATAACCCCAATAGCACAGACACTAAGAGCAACAATCAGTAAATGGGACCTCATGAATCTTACAAGCTTCTGTAAAGCAAAAAACACAGTCAATAATACAAAAGGCAGCCTACTGAATGGGAAAAGATCTTCACCAACCCCACAGCAGACAAAGGACTGATCTCCAAAATATATAAAGAACTCAAGAAATTAGACATTAAAATTTTAAATAAACCAATTAAAAAATGGGGTACAGAATGAAACAGAATTCTCAACAGAAGAATCTCAAATGGCCAAAAGATACTTAGGAAAATATTCAACATCCTTAACTATCAGGGAAATGCAAATCAAAACAACTCTGAGATACCATCTTACACCTGTCAGAATGGCTAAGATCAAAAACACTAATGACAGCTTATGCTGGAGAGGATGTGGAGTAAGGGGGAACACTCATCCATTGGGAATGCAAACTTGTACAACCACTTTGGAAATCAGTATGGCGGTTTCTCAGAAAATTGGGAATCAACCTACCTCAGGATCCAGCAATAGCACTCTTTGGCATATACCCAAAAGATGTTCAATCATACTACAAAAGCATTTGTTCAGCTATGTTCATAGCAGCATTATTTGTAATAGCCAGAACGTGGAAATACCCTAGATGCCCCTCAACTGAAGAATGGATAAAGAAAATGTGGCACATTTACACATTAGAGTGGTCAAAAAAAAAAAACCAATGACATCTTGAATTTTGCATGCAAATGGAAGGAATTAGAAAACACTATCAATAGTGAGGTAACCCGGACCCAAAAAGATGAATATGCTATGTACTCACTCGTAAGTGGATACTAGCTATGAACAAAAGACATTGAGCCTGTAGTTCATGATTCTAGAGAAGCTAAGTAATAAGGCATACCCAAAGAAAAACATATATAGACCCACCTGGAAATTGGAAACAGACAAGATTGCCTGGCAAAATTGGGGGAGAAGGGAGGGGAGAAGGAGAAGAGGAGGTGAGAAGGGGAGAGTTGAGGAGAACTTGAGGGAATGGGAGAGTCAAGATGGAAGGACAGAGATGAGAGGAAGGAGAGAGATATCTTGATTGAGTGAGCCATTATAGGGTTAGCAGAAACCAGGCTCTAGAGAAATTCCCAGGAATCCACAAGGATGACCCTAAGCAATGGATGAGAGGGGATCTAATCTTGACTTGCCCTATAATCAGGCTGATGATTGTCTTAAATATCACCATAGAAACTTCATCTAGAAACTGATGGAAACAGAGGCAGAGACCCACATTGGAGCACTGAACTGAGCTCCCGAAGTCCAGTTGAAGAGTAGAAGGAATGAGAATATGAGCAAAGAGGTCAAGACCATGATGGATTCACCCACCGAAATAGTTTACCTAAGCTAATAGGAGCTCACCAACTCCAGCAAGACTGGAAAGGAACAAGCATAGGACCAAACTAGTCCCTCTGAATGTGGTTGACAGTTGCATGGCTGGGGCAGACTGAGGGGCCACTGGCAGTGGCACCAGGATTTATCCCTACTGCTTGTGCTGGCTTTTGGGGATCCTATTCTCTTTGGATGTATACCTTGCTCAGTCTAGTTATAGTAGGGAGGGCCTTGGACCTTCCACAAAGCAATGTGCCTTACCCTCTCTGAGGATTAGATGGAGGTGGGGTGAGAGGATGTGTGGAGAAAATGGGAGGATGGGAGGAAGTGGGAACTTGGATTGGTATTTTTTATAAAAGAAATCTAATAAATGAAAAAACCAATGGAATGAAGGAATATAGTTTTCAGGGAGATGTGGCAAATTTACCTGGTAATAGGTGAGAATATATAACTCTCCTATAGGGCAGGCAAGATTAAGTATTTGAGAACAATGACACAGGTAACAATACTGAATATAAATGAAGTTCTTTATCATGTGTCCCTTATACCCACATGCAACTAAAACATTCACAGTAAAAAAGGAATCTAATCCCTAGGGAAAATAAAAGGAAGAAGAGGAAAGAAGAGGCAGAGGGAAGAGATAAATAGAACTTCCCAGTGCCAGATATTCTATGCTAAACACTCTCTAAATGTCTTCCCTAAAAAGATAGAATGAAAGAAAAAGGCATGGCAGAACATGAAGAACTTAGATCACATCCTTACTCCAGTCTTAAGTACAGTTTATTTGGAGTTATTTTCACTTAATAAATCATACATAATAAATCCAAAAGAAACTTTAAAAGGTGACCTGTTAAACTTTTAAAACTTCTTCACCTTGGATAAGAGGATAATTGGAACATTCAAGACATTTTGACCATTTTTTGATTGAAAAAGAAAAGGCATTCTCTTTCTGAGTATTTCTTGAGGTCAAACAACAAATCCTTCCATATTTCAGTGTTTTAAGATTAATAATTTCTTTCTTGCATTGTCTTATTTTCAAGTTAGCCAATCATCTATAATTGCCTTAGCACAATTGTCACAAAGTTGGAGTAATATTTCTATCTACCTAAAGTGACTAGATGACTTTAAAACATAAATTTGGCCATGCCACTTCATTGCTTAAAATGTTTCTGCATCTCTCTGTGCCTGTTCCACCGAATAAAAATCGTTGTCCTTCCTCAGAAGATTGTAAGTTCATTGAGAGTCAGACCAGTTGATCTTGCTCACTGCCACAACCAGAATCTCTAACACACTGCTTGCCACCTTGCAGATGCTCAGTAAGTATCTGCTGAATAATGTGTGAGGGAGTGAATGAATGAAAGAATAAAGCAGGTCACAACTTACCTCTGCTGTGTGTAATTGGAATATGACTTGTCCCCTCTGAAACTCATAGAGTTTAATTCCCTATTGTGAAGTATGATGATGAATTATCAAGTCAGCACAAATCAATAACCAAGCCAGCTCAATAGAAACAGGTATTTTTAATGAAAGAAAAAAGGGAAACTCACTCTACCCAAGTCGTGATCCAATCCTTCTGGCGGACACCACATGGAGAGAGCGCGTACCTGTGTTCTCCCGATTTTCTACCTGGGGTCCCAGTAACCACACCCCAACTTGATGTGATTGGTTAGTGGCTCTTCCCCCATCAGAAGTATTCAGAAGGTGGAAACAAAGTATGGTGCTTTAAACTGGCAGATTCTGGAAATGATCGTTCTCAACTATTCAGCTCTACCTTTCCTACAAGGTAATTTGTTAGGGTAGATAATGTAGTCCCATGATTAAATACTGGTGATTTTGTAGTAAGAGTCCAGGGTGTCTCTTGCCATATGAAGTTCTCTGGTAGAAAATAGCTCATCGCCACATATGAACCCTTGACTTTGAGCCTACAGAATAATGAATCCAAATGAATCTCCTTTCTTGATAATCAATCTACCTATTTAGTCTTTGGTTTTAAGTATGGGCAATTAGAAAATAGACAAATTGTCTTAGGGTTTCTGTTGCTCTGAAGTGACACCGTGACATCAACTCTTTTTTCATTTCTTGGTTTTTTGAGACAGAATTTCTCTGTGTAACAATCCTGGCTGTCCTGGAACTCACATTGTGGACCAGGCTAGCCTTGAACTCACAGGGATCCTCCTTCTTCTGCCTCCTGAGTACTGGGATTAAACTCAGGGGGCCACCACTGCCCAACTTCTCAGCTACTCTAATAAAGGAAAACATTCCATCAGGGCTGGTTTACAATTGCAGAGATTTAGTCCACTGTTATCATGGCAGCATGCAGGCAAACGGGGCTAGAAAAGGAGCTGAGAGTTCTACACCTTAATATGTAGGTAGCAGAGGGAGACTGAGAAGGGGAAATAGATTTTATGGGTAGACTGGGGGTGAGTGGAGATGGTATCAGGAGGGATCAGGGGAGGGAGGGAGGCAGGCAGGGAGGAAAAGAGCACAGGGAGAGATGATTGGGATATGTGGGCATTTATGGGGTGATGTGGAGCCCTAGTGAGTAGAAACTTCCTGGAACATATGAGGATGACCCTAGCAAGGGTTCCTAGTAATGGAGGATATGGAGCCTGAACCAGCCATCTTCTATAACCAGGCCAAACTCCCAGTAGTCGGACAGGGACACCAATCCAGCCACAAAATCTTTGACCTACAATCTGTCTTGCCTGCAAGATGTGCTAGGACAATGATTGTTCAGAGCTTGTGGGAGTGGCCAACCAATGACTGGTCTAACTTGAAGCTCATACCACAAGAGGGAGCCCATGCCTGACACTGCCTGGATGGCCAAGAATGGGAGACTGGATGGCTCAGAGATCTAGGGTAGAATCAAATGTACTCATAGATTGGTGCCTAGCGCTGATGTCATCAGAGAGGCTTCCTCCAGCATCTGATGGGAGCAGATGCAGAGACCCGCAGTCAAACACATGGTGGGGCTCTGGGAGCTCTGCAGAAGACGAGGAGGATAAACTGTAGGAATAAGAGAGGTCAAGGACATCACGAGAACATGGACCATGGGATCAACTAAGGAGGAGTCATAGAGGCTCACAGAGACTGCAGCAGCAACCACAGAGCCTACGTGGGTCTGTGCTAGGTACTCTGCATCCGTGATGTAATTGTTGAGCTTGGCATTCTTGTGGGACTCCTAACACTGGAAGAGCGGTTGCCTTTAACTCTTTTGTCTGTTCTTGGGATCCTTTTTCTCCTACTGGGTTATCTCGCACAGCCTTGATAGAAGGGTTAGTGCCTAGTCTTACTCCATCTTGTTATTCCATGTTCAGTTCATATCCCTGGGAGGCCTGCTCTTTTCTGAAGGGAAACAGAAGAGCAGTGGATCTGGGGGAGAGGGGAGATGGAGGCGACTTGGAGGAGAGGAGGAAGGGGAGGCTTCAGTCATGATGTATTGTGTGAGAGAAGAATAAAGAAAAAGAAAAATATTATGACAAATAAAATAACAAAACTGTAGTTGCCCATGTCTATTACCCATTAAAAGGTATTGTTTCTCTTTTGAGTATACAGTACCTTTGTCTATATCTTACCTATGATTTCATTGATATGTCTACACAATGTGCACATAATATGCACTAGGCAGCTCTTGAGATTGTCAGCGATACAGTGGAAATTAAATAAATAACATGGTAAAGCATGTGAAAAATAATTGCCAAAACATCTCAGCCTACAAATTGTCACTATCCTCTGACCCATTTACCATCATTCTCAACATATCATAGCCCTTAATCCTGGCTCCAGGTGTTAAAAGGACAGCCTAACCCACAGAGCAGACTCTATTTTTAATTTTTGATGCAGTCACTCAAAGTATGCCTACTGTGTTGCTAACACTGATCTATCTATACTTGTTTTTCCTTCTCCTCAATGTTTCCTTATGCTCCGTTTTCCTAGTTTGTATAAAGCACATGTTTCCTGACAGCAGAAGAGGGTTGGTGGAGTATCCAGGGGCCCTTTATTTACAGTTTTAATAGCTGTTAGAAGTTCAGAGGCTACAAGGAATGACCAGATGGAGTCGATTACAGCAATGGATTTATAAACAGGAGACAGCTCTGTTGAATCAAAAGAACTAAAACAAGCCGGCTTCACTTAATCATCATTATAGAAGGCTGCAAGGCAGCTGAAAAGAAAAGACATGGCTTATAAAGCTTTCTGTTTAAAGCTTAGCAAGAGGGTCAGGATGGCCACTGGAGGACTGGCTGTTCAAGTACAGCATGAGCCCTGGAGTGAGACTGGACGAAGGACACTTCTATTGATCAGACAAGACAGAAACTGATTGAGCTGGCATCAACCAAAGGACCAAACCCAGTTTAAACAAGCAGCAATTGAGAGCTTTCCTACTCCAGGGGAGCAGGGCTTCCTCGGCTGTATTTCCCAGGGTGGTCATTCTCATGGTCTTGGCATGCCTTTTCTGTACAAAGGGGACCTGTGAATCCCATAGAACTTTCTGCAGAGTAAAAATACAACTAAACTCTTGAAATGGTGGCCCTGAATTCTGCTGTACAGCTTGGCAGCATCTAAGGGTTAAAAGACTACTCTTGACTCGGACTTTGTGGAGTGTTTGAATGCGGGGCTCTTTTTTGTATGCTTCAAGGCCAGCTTGTTTACTAAGACCTTGAAGGTCTCAATATAAATTGACACTTAAAAGGCCACAAACTACTGTGAAAGTCGGGTGAGCAGCCCCTCTCCAGGCAACCCCACTCAGGGCACACATATCCTCAGGTGCAGAGATGACAGTGGCATCCAGAGTGCTGCTGGTCCTTGGAGAAGATTCAGAAAAAAGGAATTTTTAAAAGTATTTCCAGAAAACATTACTAAAGATTAATGTATAGAGAAGATGCCATAAGTTAACTTCTTTGTGTTTCTAGTTAATGAAAATTCCACACTTATAGTTTCCATAGGTGCAGCATAAATTGGATTTATACCATATTAATCAATAATGATTAGGCAGTGTTTCCTATCTGGATAAAGCTAAGCTCATACCAAAACCAGGCAGTTCCTGTGAGTGGAGAGTCCCCCAATTTAAAAGTGAGCAGCAAAGGAAGTTCAGCATGTAGAGTTTTTTTTTTTAACTGAAAATACTCTATCAATAATTGGCTGTGACTAGTAAACTCCATATGTAGTAGTTAGTCATTCATTAGATTTTCCTCCATTTTTTTTACTTTTTAAAGTTATAAGTTGATTTTATATCAGCTAAATTGATTAACGAGGCTCCCTTATCATCCTATAAACTGAGGCAGAAAGAGGGAAAAATGGTTTCCCAAAGGAAAGTCAAATGACAGGGCTATTGTAATTAACTCACGTTTGGGGGCAAGGTGTAGGTGACTGGCAAGCTGTATCTGCTCCTGTAAAGATGCAGCTTCCTCGTTCCCAAGAAAATGCACTCACAAAAATGCAATCCCATGGCAATAGGAAGGTAATAATACATATCTCCCCGGGATGTTCGGAAAGAGAAATGAGATAATATATACGAAATGCCTCAGCCTCCTCAGAAGGAAGGCACTGTACACATTTGCAGTATTGTTATGAATAATCACAATAATTAAAAAGAATGCAGCTTTTCTATCTACTCACCTAAAATAAAGTAGCTTATTTTGAGTCTAACATTCCACCCACTGGATCATTGCCAACAATTTTTAGATGGGTTTTCTGAATGTAAACCTTAGTGGCTTCATTATTTTCTATGACTGATAAGTTGCTTTTCCTATCAAAACACCATTTGGTGAGAGCAATTTTTGCTTCTGTTGTGATTTATTCTCTATTGCCTCAGATGCTTATCAAATCCCTGGTGGTCAACATTCCAATTGGTGACATCTTGTTGCTCCCCTTCTTCCATGGGTGGGAAGCATTTGAATGCCCGCCTCCTCCTTTCCCGGGAATATAAACTTGTTCTAGGAGAGACTGAGACATGCCACCTTCACCTTGCTCGCCACATCTCTTGAACTGGAAAGCAGTGTCCCCATGAACTTCCCTTCAGCTCCAGTCAGCTCTCTTCAGTTCCCCTAGTACAACTAGCTGATTTCAGAACGACTGAGACTCAGTCACACTTGACACATCAAGAAAGCCACTGGCTCTGTCATTCATTCAATTTGCTTTCTCTGAACTACTAAAAGATAAAAATGCATGCCTATGCCAGCTCCAGTAGACTGAGTAGGGTACATGACTTTCTTGTCGCTTGAGTGGAAAGCTGCTTTGGCTACAGTGGGTCTGTCTCTGTCTAAGGTCCCCAGAAGCTAGCTGTGAGGCTGAGGTTTCAAATTCTAGTAGTTCAGTTTAGAAGTGACCCCAAGGATCATCAATGTGTGGGAGAGAGAAGTAAGATGGAGAAGCAAAAGGCAGGCAATAGATGAAGCTCAGTCTTGGTAGGGGTAGGGGACTCTGAGGCACTATGGCATACCCTACAGTGAGCAGAGGGAACCCTAAACAAGTGAAGGCCTGAATGAATGTGTATTTTGACATTGCATAGCCATTTGAGATCTCCAAGATAAGCTGGCCCATGGGAAATTAGCATAGTCATTACTTGTATGGGTCAGGCTGAAGAAATTGTAAAACTTTTTTGGGGAGAGTCCAAGTATGAATGTTTATGGATGATTGATCATTGTGTGCAAAGACTATCAACTGTGGCTTTCTCCTCCTGAATACTTACAGCTTGAAATTGCTTGTTTACAGACACTACCAAAACTAGCTAACCCACCCCAAACCCCACCCGTGTGCTATACCGAATAAACATACTGAGGTTCCAAGTTGCTGTGCTGGTGGTAATGGTAGTAGTTAGATAGAGAAAACACTGATCCCAGCTTCACTGTCATTTCTTCCTTCCCTTACTGCCCCAACCAGAATTCCAGGACCCCAAAATACAGAAGAATGGACACAGTAAATACCAAAAGCCTCCCCTCCATCCCCACCCCAGGTGAAGAAGAGAGGGAATGGAGAAGCCTCATTTTACAGTCTGTGTGTGGATGTTGATTGTGTGCACAAAATGTCCACGTTCTCTCCTTGAGACATTTGCAGCTTGCAGACTGTTCCCCTATAGAGACAGCACCTACTGAGGTTAGCTAAACCAGTCTTCTAGATCCAGCTGAATACCAGAAACTCTACCTCCTTGTTTATAAGAATGTAATAACCCCTCCTCCTCGTTCAGATATATGCAATAACCCTACCTCTCTGTTCAACTGGATATAAGAAACACATTGAGTTTCTGGGGTGTTGCAGCTTCTCCATCAGAGTACCCAGTCCACTCAACCCCAGCTGTTTTTGTGTGTCTACCTCTGGTTTCCCCCAGTCAAAGCTGTCCCTGGAACCAGGCAAAGATGCAGCAAAATGCCTTGAAATATTCCTTACGAAGAGGCTAGTAAACTAGAGTCATCTTCCACTACCTCAGCTCATTCATTGTACAGAGATACCAGGAAATGAAAAAGCATGAGAGCTTCAACTCTCATTTCACTAGCCTGCTCCTGGTACAGGCTAGAAGATACCAGTAGCAAAGGGTGCCTGCAAGCAGTCTCATTGGTACTCACATGTGAACACTGCTGGACAGAGTAATTCAAATACCCGGAGAGGCATAAAGACAAAGAACCTGCAACTAACGCCTTGGGGCTTGATTGCACAGGATCTCCCACTTACCCCCTATGGTCAAAGGCTGGACAGCACCTTGTTGTGAATTTTCCCTTCTCATTGGCTTTCTAGTCAGAGTTCCTTCTCCTCTGCTTTGGAGGTGAGGTGTGGATGATATTTAGGACACATTTTCTAGTCTAGTCAGTTGAGAGCTACCTATCAACGAACTCAGACTGCCCCAACAAATCTTTATGTCTAGGACCCAAGGATACTATCTCCTCCCAGATCTCATGGGCACTTGCAGTACAATTACCTTGTCTTTCCTTTCTGCATCCTCACCCTGCTCATTCCTCTAGGCATGAACGAATAAAAGTAGACCTTCCACTATAAGTTTATAGACACTTGGACATTCAATATGAATTATTATACTTGAAAACCAGAAGTTCACAGCTGTGTTTTTCTTTTTTTACTTCACAATTTATTCCAGAGAAAGTATTTTAACTGGTTTTTGTTTTCTGACAGCCTTTGGCTTTATGTACCAAAGTTCTAACAGATCTGGGTTAAATGGCAGAAGCTGAAGCTAAAAAACCCATGCATGTTTAAACTATTTTCAGGGAATGAAGTCAGCAAAGCCTTGTGGTGAGGGCTCACTGAACATGTTTGAATAGAAAACAAAACTAGAAGGTGTTGCTGGCATGGACTTTGTTTTCTTCATTGTTGACCATCTCAACCCATCATGGACCACCAGTCTTCGAATTCAAAGTGGGTAAGACCAAAGCAGGGAAAAGTTAACAGGACCAAGAGAAAGGGGTTGAAGGTTAAAAAACCTGAATCAAAGAAGCAACTGGAAAAATAACTATTCTTTCCTCCACATCAAGCCCCCACTCCCAAACAGGCAGAAAATAGTCCTTAAGACTCTACCAGCTATTAACCAACAAGGATTTAGTTTTGTCAAAGACATGCTCTTAAAATTATTTTTGCATATTGTTTTACATTGCAGTAGTTTTCCTGACATTTTCATTCATGTAAATCATTAAAGTCAGATTCATTATTCATTGCTCTCATTTTCCCACCTCTTATGCACTGGTTCGCACCCGCAGCCTAAGGCAGTGTCCCTTCTACTCTCATATCACATACACACATATTTGTGGATAAGTATGTAAATGTACATTACACATATAACAAAAAGCATGATATTTGTCTTTCTGAGTCTAGTTTAGTTCTTTAGTATGATGCTCCATCCATTTCCTTGCAAACTACTCAACTGTGTTCTTTTTACTTTAAAATGTGTGCATATGTGGGAAGTATATATACAGGTAAGGGTATGCATGCACATGTGTGACCATGTGTGGGAAGACAAGGTAGGTGATGTTCTCCAGGAGCCATTGAACTTTATTTCTGAGACAGGGTATCTACTAGGCCTAAAACTCTCTGATTAGGCTTGGATGGCTGACTATCAAGGACCAGGGATCCACTGTTTTCTGCCTCCCCAGAGCTGGGATTACAAATACATACTATCCAGTTTTTTATTATTTTATTGAGCTATACATTTTTTTCATACTCCCCTTCCTTTCTCCCCTCTCACCTTCCACCTTCCCCCCTAATCACACTCACATTTTACTCAGGAGATCTTGTCTTTTTCTCCTTACTAGGTGGATCCATGTATGTCTCTCTTAGGGTCCTCTTTGTTGTCTAGGTTCTCTAGGGTTGTGAAATGTAGGCTAGTTATCCTTTGCTTTAAATCTAATATCCACTTTTGAGTGAGTACATATTATATTTGTCTTTCTGGGTCTGGGTTACCTCACTCCGTATTTTTTTTTCTAGTTCTGTACATTTGCCTGCAAATTTCAAGATGTCGTTGTTTTTTTACTGCTGAGTAGTACTTCATTGTGTACCACATTTTCCTTATCCAGTCTTTGGTTGAGGGGCATCTAAGTTGTTTCCAGATTCTGGTTATTATGAATAATGCTGCTATGAACATAGTTGAGCACATGTCCTTGTGGCATGCTTGAGCATCCTTTGGGTATATGCCCCAAAGTGGTATTGCTGGGTCTTGAGGTAGATTGATTCCCAATTTTCTGAGAAACCACCATACTGAATTTCAAAGCAGCTGTACAAGTTTTCACTCCCACCAGCAATGGAGTAGTGTTCCCCTTATTCCACATTGTCTATAGCATAAGCTTTTATCAGTGTTTTTGAGCTTGGCCATTCTGACAGGTGTAAGATGTTTTGATTTGCATTTCTCTGATGGCTAAGGAAATTGAGCATTTCCTTAAGTGTCTTTGAGCCATTTGAGATTCCTCTGTTGAGAGTTCTCTGTTTAGATCTGTACCCCAAATTTTATTGGATTATTTGTACTTTTGATGTCTAGTTTCTTGAGTTCTTTGTATATTTTGTAGGTCAGTCCTCTGTACATGTGGGGTTGGTGAAGATCTTTTCCCATTCTGTAGGCTGCCGTTTTGTCTTGTGGACTGTGTCATTTGCTTTACAGAAGCGTCTCAGTTTCAGGAGGTCCCATTTATTAATTGATTCTCTGAGTGTCTGTGCTACTGGGGTTATATTTAGGAAGTGGTCTCCTGTGCCCATGCATTGTAGGCTACTTCGCACTTTCTCTTCTATTAGGTTCAGTGTGGTCGGATTTATATTGAAATCTTTAATCCACTTGAACTCGAGTTTTTTTCATGGCAATAAATATGCATCTGTTTGCATTCTTCTACAGGTTGACATCCAATTATACCAGCATCATTTGTTGAAGATCTTTCTTTTTTCATATTATAATTTTAGCTTCTTTGCTAAAAATCAGGTGTTCATAGGTGTATAGATTGATATCCGGATCTTCGATTAGTTTACCTTGGTCCTCCTGTTTGTTTTTATGGCAATACCAAGCTGTTTTCATTTCTGTGGCTCTATAGTAGAGTTTGAAGTTAGGGATGGTGATGCTTCCAGAAGTTCCTATATTGTACAGGATCGTTTTGGATTTTTTGTTTTTTCATATGAAGTTGAGTATTGTTCTTTAGAAGTCCATGAAGAATTGTGCTGGGATTTTGATGAATATTGCATTGAATCTGTAGATTGCTTTTGGTAAGACTGCCATTTTTACTATGTTAATCCTACCTATCCAAGAACATGGGGATCTTTTCATTTTCTTCCTTCAAAGATTTAAAGTTCTTGTCGAGCACTTCTTTCACTTCTTTGCTTAGTGGTACCCAATATATTTTACGTGATTTGTGTCTATTGTGAATGGTGATGTTTCTCTGATTTCTTTCTCAGCCAGTTTTTCATCTGTATATAGGAGTGATACCTATTTTTATGTGTTAATCTTGTATCTTGCCACATTACTAAAGATGTTTATCAGCTGTAGGAGTTCCCTGGTAGAACTTTGGGTCACTTATGTATGCTAGCTTATCATCACTATATAGTGAAAGTTTGACTTCTTCTTTTCCAGTTTGTATCCCCTTGATCTCCTTTTGTTGTTTTATTGCTCTAGCTAGAACTTCAAGTACTATATTGAATAGATATGGAGAGAGTGGACAGCCTTGTTTTGTTCCTGATTTCAGTGGGATCACTGGGAGTTTCTCTCCATTTAGTTTGATGTTGGCTGTTGGCTTGCTGTATATTGCCTTTATTATGTTTAGGTATGTTCCTTGTATCCCTGCTCTCTCCAAGACATTTATCATGAAGGGGTATTGAATTTTGTTGAAGGCTTTTTCAGCATCTAATGAGATGATCATATGTGGTTTTTTTCAGTTTGTTTATATGGTGGATTACTTTGAGAGATTTTTGGTATGTTGAACCATCCCTGCATCTCTAGGATGAAGCCAACTTGGTCACAATAGATGGCTTTTCTGATTTACTACCCAGCTTTTTAACAAGAGGCCTGGATGTTGAACTCAGGTACTCAGGCCTGCAAGGCAAGCACTTTACTGACGGAGCCACCTCCCCAGAATAGTTCTTCTGTTAGGATAATGTTCTATTGCATACATAAACCACATTTTCTTTATCCATTCACCTACTGACTAGCACCTAGTCTGATTCCATGACTTCACTATTGTGACTCGTACTGCAATGAACCAGTGCATAGGTATCACTATTATATACTGAATCTGATTCCTTTGAGTACATACTCCAGAGAACCATCAAAGTTTAATGAACCAGCCTGGTATTCTGGAAGGATCAATGGAGGGGCAGATGGACAAATTGTATTTTCCCCTGACCTTCTGGAAACCTTGGAAGGTCATAAATGATTACTTTTGTTTCATAAATGACCTGGGTGCTTTTGTTGTCACTTGATCTGTGACTTCAAGCAAGGTGCTAAGTTAGCCTTAACAAAGCCCCAGCCTACTCATCAGAAATCAAGAACTTGTATCTATAATATCCCCCTTGCATAGTTGTTACATGAAGTACATTACATGTAGCTAGTGCACAGTAGGTGCTCTCAAGAGCTGCTTTATTTTTTATAAGGATTGGAATTACCAAATAGAAATAGCCCACAGGCAGAGAGAGCTAGGTTCCAATATTGACAGCACCACTATCTGTGGAGCTACTAATATTAATGTAAACTTTCCTGTGCAGCACACCCGAAAGAGCTGTTAATTTAGGCCAGGCAATGTTAACTTGGGCTGGTGGCGCACGCCTTTAATCCCAGCACTCAGGAGGCAGAGGCAAGCATAGCTCTGTAAATTCGAGGTCATCCTGGTCTACAGACTGAGTTTTAGGACAACCAGAGATATGCAGAGAAACTCTGTCTCCAAAACAAACAAACAAAAGGAGTTATTAATTTATAATCTGTTTTAACCTCATTTTCATATCTCCAAACTTACAAGAAATAAATGCAGTTGTTATGCAGGTTACCACTTTCTTTTCCTGTGAGTTAGTCTTACATTTAATGAGATTGTGTGAAGGGGCATTCACAGTTAATCAGTTCCTCCTAGAGAGCCTTCTTTAAGTTAGATATGGGAACATCAGAGAATGTACCTGTTTTAGTTAGCATTTTCCAGATGAACAGAGCAAACAGAAGAGATAGATGATAGATATCAGTTAGATGATAGGCGTTAGGTAGATGATAGATAGATAGATAGATAGATAGATAGATAGATAGATAGATTAGATAGATTTCTTGGATTCATTTACATAACTGGGGGTTGAGTATTTAAACATCGGCTGATTGTAAATTTAAGAGGCAAAAACCTGGCAGCTGCTCAGTCTAAGGAGCTGGAAGCTTCATAACAAAAGGGATCAAAAACACAGTCCCTTTCTGAGGCTGAAGACATCAAGCTCCTTGGAGAGTCACTGGTTTAAACCTACATGGAATGAGAATAACGGAGTCTGATATCCACAGGCAATGGCAGCAGCAACAGACATCTTTGCTCCAGAAAAGGGGAACTTGCAAACAATGGTTGGGGCATTTTACCACTTTTATGCCATCAGATCTCCCAGCCTGTTGGAGGATATCATTCATATTCAGGGAGTTGCTTCACAGACACTCCCCCAGAAGTGTGCTTTACAATCTCCTGAGTATCTCTCAGCTGAATTAAGTTAACAATTAAGAGTAAGTATCAGAGCTCTTCCTAGACTCAAATTAGTGAGCCAGCAAAGGATGGAAAGTTTCTTTTGTTATGTATCAATTTTTAATTTTTCTTTACTTAGAGCCACTTATAATAGCAGACCTAAAAAAGAAAGTTAAGCCGGGCGGTGGTGGCACACGCCTTTAATCCCAGCACTCGGGAGGCAGAGGCAGGCGGATCTCTGTGAGTTCGAGGCCAGCCTGGTCTACAAGAGCTACTTCCAGGACAGGCTCCAAAGCTACAGAGAAACCTTGTCTAAAAAAAAAAAAACCCAACCCCCCGCCCAAAAAAAAGAAAGTTAAGAGAGAGAGAGAGATCATGAAATAAAGGAGAAGTCTTTGTATGCTTATATCTTTAACGGTAATCTCCCCTTCCTTTTTGAACAAGGATTTGTGTCTTTTCATTTTTACTGGACCTCACAAATAAATAGCAAACATTGATGAGTCTTAGAACAAAAAAGCTGTGTGTTCATCATTCATCTGGTGCCAAACAAAAATGGATATCCAAATATTCTGATTAGTATTTCCATTTCTGACCTCATTTACTTTTCTTTGAACTCCATCCATAGTCTCTCTAAATTTAATATAGGTGTAACCATACATTTCCCTACCTGTTATCATCCTGTGAACCCACCAGGGCAAAAACTGGGTCAGAAAAGAGAAGAATACTAAACCAACACTTTTTTAAACCAAGCTCTTAGTATTTACCTGCTGTGTTCCTACGTGAGTTATCAGTTTGAAATTTATCTTCTTTAAATACGAGGAAAGAGTTGCCTCTCGTAGTCTTCACTGGACACAAAAATGGAGACTAAGAAGTAAAAGAATACTAGCTATACTGGTCGCTTCCTAAAGAAGCAGTAGGCCTGGCATATTTTATATGTGTCTTTTTAAGGAGGATCCCAACAGCCCTTTCTTAGACTCTTACAGTACCCACACAAAGATTGTGAGAAGGGAATTATCTTCAGGTTCTTTTCTATATGTTGTGGCAAATGTGTGTAATTTAAAATTTGCTATCTTACCCCTATTTAAGTATAGAGGTCTATAAAATTAGATGCTACACAACTACCACCATCTATCTGTTTGATTATTAGAGAGTATTTGTTGGAGTTGTTATTGATGGTGGTTGCTTGGTCATAGTTTATGAGTACTGTGTGGGTACTTATGATGATGGTTATTTGTTTTTGAGCATTCTCTTTTTGTAGCCCAGACTGGCCTCAAACTTACCATCCTAGTGCCTCCTGAGTTCTGAGATGACAAGTTTGTGCCGCCATGTTCTGGCCTACTCACTTCTTAATTGCAACTAGAACTTGGCCCTGGCTATTCCATCAAAATGGCAGATTATATTGCACTTTTAATTCAAAGAGGATAAAAGAAAATAAGCCTGAAGCATGTCGGGAGCTGAGTATAGAAGACGCTTACTCTGTGACTGATAGAGCCAGGAAGAAGGAAATGTCATCTAAGAAAGTGAAAGAAAAAACCAGTACAGGGTCCAACAATCCTCTCTACATATTACCAAAATTACAAAACAAAACAACCCTCCCGGAAAACCTTGCTAGTAAGCAAAGCAGTTTATCATATTCACTACAGTCAGAAAGAGAATGACACATTGACAGTCTTAACAGCAAAGGCAAGGTGGAGAGAATCTTTCGACAGGTTCAGAGCCTTAGCCACATGGTCAAGTGAACTTTGCAGAGGATTGGGTTGAGTTTATGACATAATAACTCTGGATTAATGGACATAACAAAAAGAGAATCTTGAATGAGACTTTATGAGTAATCTTCGATTCTCCCAAGGAAATTATTGTAGTAATTTAAATTGTCCTCCTTTCTAGGAACTGTCACTTCCTGGAGCAAGTAGCTGCCAAGGAAAAGCATCAAAATAGAGTAGCAATGATTCAGAGTCCTTCCTATGGAGTCAAGGGGCATTGTTAATCAGGTCTCAAACATGTCTGCAGATGAACCTTTGAGCTGGGTTGCAGACATGCCCACCAACACCTAACCACCAGCCCAAGGCAAGGTGACCTTTGGACTGGACCACACCAGATTCCTGAAACACAATTAATTTCTGCTGACCTCTGGTTCAACAGGTCCCTTCCCCTGAACCACCCAGAGACTAAGATTGTAGCCAATTTATTTTTCACAAAACAGTTTAACTTTTCCATCACCAATCATAATATTTTACTAAAAAGTGATGTAATTCCCACACTCCCGTTGTGTCTTAAATCTATAAATACAGATGCCATTTTCCTGGGCACATTTTCAAGGCTGTTTGAATCTGTGTTTCCCCACATTACAAGTTTAATTAGCTCCAAATAAATATAACTTTTTCATTCTTAACTAGATTTTTATTCTCAATCAGCATTCCTTAAATTATTTTGACTTCAGTATTCTGAAACATATAGAAACTAAGCCTGGTCCTAATATTGTTAAAAATAGGAACAGAAATCGGTAGTGGTTTTGATTCTCAACATGAGAAAACCAAGAAAGAGAATGATGAAATTACTAGCTTCCAATTTCTGAGCAGCTGGTAACAGAGTTGAATTTTGTCCCAGAGCCCCTGACTGCAGGTTCAGGACTTGATCAGGCTTTCCTGACCCCAAAGTATACACACCCTAAACTGCTGGAGTTACTTTCTCCTAAATAGAAAATATTGTAGCAACATCCAAGAAAACTTGGGGGACTACACCAAATGCCTTCATCATATCACCTCTGTTGTTTCCTCTAGTTTTTCTTCATACACAGTGGTTTGGTTTGTCTTCATTTTCTACTGTTCACTCACTTTCTCTCCAGATTTTCTTTCTCTAAAGCCTTCTTGAGAAAGATTTGTGCCCTTTCCTAATTCCTCCAATGTTAGAATTTTCACTGCTGTCAGGAAATACATGATAAAAACAACTTAAAGGAAAGAAAATTTTGTTTTGACACATGGTTTCTGAGAGTTGGGTTCATGATCTCTTGACCCCATCCATGTGGACACATCACCAGTCATGGGAGTAAATGATGATGGAGCTCCACTCCATGGTATCTGAGAAGCATTGAAACTCATAGCAAGATATGCCACCAAAGACATGCTACCCAGTGAGCTATTTCTTCCACCTAGGCCTACCATGTAAAGTTTCCACAACTTCCCAAAATAGCACCACCAGCCTGGTCCTAAGTGTCCAAGCATGAGCCTGTGAGAGACATTCCACATTCAAACCAAACCTCTACCAAGTCTTTGTTTTTATTTTAAAAATTCCAAAACAGATCTAGGGAGGTAGCTCAGTTAGTAGTGTGCTTGCCTCGCATGCGTAATACCTTGGGATTTAATACCCAGCGCTGCAAAAACTGGAGGTGGTGGCACATGCTTGTAATCCTAAAACTCAGGAGGTG
>PVIU01014675.1:0-51059 GCA_004026605.1 Ondatra zibethicus
GGTCTATTTTCATTTTTCTACATGTTGATATCCAGTTATGCCAGCACCACTTGTTGAATATGCTTTCTTTTTTCCATTTGATATTTTTTGCTTCTTTATCAAATATCAGGTGTTCGAAGATGTGTGGATTGATATCCGGGTCTTCTATTCGGTTCCATTGGTCCTCCTGTCTGTTCTTATGCCAGTACCAGGCTGTTTTTAGTACTGTATCTCTGTAGTATAGTTTGAAGTCAGGGATTGTGATGCCTCCAGAAGTTCTTTTGTTGCCCAGGATTGTTTTGGCTATCCTGGGTTTTTTGCTTTTCCAAATGAAGTTGAGTACCGTTCTTTCAAGGTCTTTGAAGAATTTTGCTGGGATTTTGATGGGCATTGCATTGAATCTGTAGATTGCTTTTGGTAAGATTGCCATTTTTACTGTATTAATTCTTCCTACCCAAGAGCATGGGAGGTCTTTCCATTTTCTGGTGTCTTCTTCAATTTCTTTCTTCAAAGATTTAAAGTTCTTGTCATACAAGTCTTCCACTTGTTTGGTTAGAGTTACTCCGAGATATTTTATGCCATTTGTGGCTATTGTGAAGGGTGTTGATTCTCTAATTTCTTCCTCGGCCCTTTTATCATCTGTGTACAGGAGGGGTACTGATTTATTGAGTTAATCTTGTATCCTGCTACATTGCTGAATGTGTTCATGAGTTGTAGAAGTTCTTTGGTAGAATTTTGGGATCACTTATGTAAACTATCATATCATCAGCAAACAGTGAGAATTTGACTTCTTCTTTTCCAATTTGTATCCCCTTGATCTCCCTTTGGTGTCTTATTGCTCTAGCTAGGACCTCAAGAACTATACTGAATAGGTATGGAGAGAGTGGACAACCTTGTCTTGTTCCTGATTTCAGTGGAATCGCTGGGAGTTTCTCTCCATTTAGTTTGATGTTGGCTGTTGGCTTGCTGTATATTGCCTTAATTATGTTTACGTATGTCCCTTGTATCCCTGTTCTCTCCAAGACTTTTATCATGAAGGGATGTTGTATTTTGTGAAATGCTTTTTCGGCATCTAATGAGATGATCATGCAGTTTTTATTTTTCAGCTTGTTTATATGGTGGGTTACGTTGACAGATTTTCATATGTTGAACCATCCCTGCATCTGTGGGATGAAGCCGACTTGGTCATGGTGGATGTTGGTTCTGATGTGTTCTTGGATTCTATTTGCTAGTATTTTATTTAGTATTTTTGCATCAATGTTCATGAGTGAGATTGGTCTGTAATTCTCTTTCTTAGTATTGTCTTTCTGTGGGCTTTTAAACATTCTTAATAGAAACCTTCAAATACACTGGCCTGAGAAGGGGGATGGCATGACTGAGTGGTATATGTCAGAGGATAGTTTGTTTGTCTGAGGTTTAGTTATTTAATTTTATACTAACTTTTCTTTCCACCTTCACAAGTGTCACAAACACTTCATTTCATGCAATAATAAGCTTCTTACCTTATGGAGCCAATGAATCTTCAGTCCATACAATTCAACAACAAAAGCAACAACAACAAAAAGCAATTTCCCCTGACGCCTGTTAACAGCAATGCATTACAAGCCTCAGAGACTCTGCTGATTAACATTTAACAAAATAAAACCTCAAATAAGAACTCCTTCCAACCTTTTCACTTTGGAACTATCTAATCAAAACTTTACCGACTGACCTGTTGGGGCGTTCCTCTAAGTTTTTACCATCCATGTTCCTTCTTTATACTACTGTGGCTTCTCTTTTCAAGACCAATGACCAAAATAAGCAAGTGCATATATTAAAAAAAATGAAAAAAGGGAATTTTAGTATGGAAGGCATTTTGACAAATAAGATAATGAAGATAAAGAACATAAAAGATGAGTGGCAGGGATGTGGAAATGGGGTATAGGATAAGAGGACAGTAGTAAGAGGGGCTGGGGATGTAGCTGCATTGGTATAGTGCTTGGCTAGCATGAAAGAAGCCCTTGACTCAACCCCAGTACCACATAAACTAGGTGTTTGTGATCCCAGCTCTTGGAGGTAGAGACAAGAGGATCAGGAGATCTGGGATAAATATAAAACTGATCAAAGTAACATCATGTTGTTTGCATATGTGAAGAGGTCACAATGAAGCTACTAATTATGTGCAATTAAAATACGCAAAAAGGAGGTGGGTGGGTATTCTGACAGCTGACAGGAAGAATAAATAAGCCGCTGGCTGAGACATCAAGTTGCTTGCTTCCTTTACTTATTGACCCAAGTTTGTCCAGTGGCCTAAGAGACTATTAGAGACCCTGACTAGTTTGTGCAATGAATCTGCTGGCTGGAGGCGTAGACTGGAAATGTGTGCCACTGACTACATCCTAGGAACTCACATTCTTCACCATAGGGGTGACCTGAGCCAGCATTTTTCTTGATTTCTAAGTGAAAAATACATGTGTCACCCCAGGGACATTATTTACCTACTGCCTCCACTTTCGTATCAAGTGGGTAAAGGTTCACAACCCCTTAAACTGGAGATAGCAGAGGGTCAGCATATATGAAACCTACAGGCACATGGCCTCTGGGTAGCTGCCGCCTCCTCCACAGCTGGATGTGCAGGGCTATCTATTTGGGGAGTTTAGGCTTTCTTCCTTGATGCATGGCTTCCCCGGTGCAGGTTTCCACTGCATCACCTGCTGGAAATTAGGAAATAGGTGATAGCTACTTTCGTTGAAAAATGAGTTCATTTATTCTCATTCATTCCCTGTGTCTGCAGGAAAACAAGCTGAGGTCCTGTTCTTGTGTCCCCAAATCATAGATTTCAGGCAAAACACTACAGGCTTTATATGTAGCTAAATCATCTCTTGCATTTCCATGTGAGGAATGACCTTCCTTACTGCTTAGCGACTTGCATGATCCTTTTTCCAGTTTCTACAATCACAATGGACTTAAAGAAGAATACCCAAAGGAGCTGAAAGAGCCACCTCTTCTACAGAGGACATCAGAATGCATTCTTCTTAGGTATGCCCATGTTTTAGAGAATCTTTCCCTCAATGAGTAAACAGTATAAATCTTCCTAGCGATGACATACTCACATAATGAACCCAATCTGCCCAGGTCCCAGCAGTCTATACTTAAGGTTCCCATTCTTTTTCAAGACAGGGTTTCTCTGGGTAGCTCTGGCAGTTGTGGATCTGTAGATCAGGTTGGTCTATAACTCAGAGGTCCGCCTGCCTCTGCCTCCTGAGTGCTAGGATTAAAGGCGTGCACCACCACTGCCTGACCTCTTTTTTTTTTTTAAGTATTATTGTTAAAATTTTATTTCATTTTATGTGCATTGGTGCTTTGCATATATTGTCTGTGTGAGGGTGTTGGATTCCCTGGAACTAGAGCTACAGACAGTAGCTGTCATGTGGGTGTTTGGATTTGAACCTGGGTCCTCTGGAAAAGCATCCAGTGCTTTTAATCGCTGAGCTATCTCTCCAGATCCCAGGCTCCCTTCCTGTATCTATGGGCAGGCCAGAAACTGCTGACTAGAAATGCTCCTGAGGCCAGAAAAGGAAACCTTGGGAGCCTGGGCTTCTCACTCTTTTTTTTTAAAGATGTGGCATGTGAGCCTCACTCTTAGAAATACACACCTACTAAATGTAAAGGAAAAAATAGGCCATTTGAAATTATATATTAAATTCTTCTGTTTCTCCTGAGAAAACAAAAATCCCCAGTCATACCCTAGGAGAAATTCTAAAGAGTGGCAATCACCTTAAAATCCCCAGAAGCAGCCTAATTTTAATTAATGGTAAACATTCTTATCTTTTGAATATGATTGAACATGTTCCAAAATTGGCATGAGACAGGAGTCTGAAATACTTTAATTCCATCTTATTCTCATTAGTCCAAGAAATCAATTATTATAAGACAAATTTTAAGCATGAAGAGGGAAGGAGACAGAAAAATAAGCAACTCATTTAGGTTTCTTGTTACTTCAAAAATGGAGGCAAAGTTTCAGCAGTTTACAAGGTGAGGATGGAGAGGCTGTTCTGGTGGTCCTACTCTAGGATGAGAGCCCACACCAATCAATCAGAAGAGCTGGACACACATCTGGTGGTAGAAAGGGAGGACGATGGATCACATATGAACAAAGGAGGAAAAGGCTGCCCAGAGTCCTGAGTGTTCTGATGCAGGCCATCAGTTCATGTGCTATAGAGAGGTCCCAGTGTTCATGTGTAGGAGAAATGGGACTGTGGATCATATGGATCACACACTGGGTTTCAAGGACTCCAAGAAAAGAATGAAATTAAAAGACATGGAAAGAGGTTTATTTTCTATCCCAGGGGAACCTTTTAAAACTCCTCAGGAAAGGCAATCAGCGAGACTGCCAAAGTAATTAAGTAGTGAACACTTAACATAAAGCCCACATCAGTTAAGTGAGCAGAGATGAATCTTATTAGAGGACACAGTCAGTTCTGAGCCTGCAGGTGCTAACCACTGAGACGCGGTACTGCTCTGGATGCTCTCCACTCAGTGACAGTGGTAACAGCATTTGCCCTTCCTGCCAGCGTGGAAGAAGGCTGCTCACCTGTTTTGACAGTGACTTATGGGGCTCCCTTTAGAATCCTGACACAGCGGTTTCCAGTAAGAAGCCCAGTGTCACTTCTGTGAGTAGGTGGTGCTGGCTACAGAGAAGAACCTTGCAAGGTGAAGAAGATGGTGAAAGAAACAGCTGAAGAGCCGGACGGCAGTCCTGCTGGTAAACATGGGTGGTCACTAAACAAGAGCTAAGTGAAAAACAAACACTCTGCCTTTTAAGTACAGCTGTCTCAAAACAGAAAAAAGTTAAAATTATCCTTTGCAAACTACCTTCTTGGAAAAAGAGATAGGACCAAGGACACTTCTGCCAACATTGGTATTGGCTTTGCTAATGAATGGAAAAAGACTCAGATTTTCAACAGCCTAATCAGTATCATTGTTTAATAAAACTACTGTTTGCTAGAGGAAATGGTTATTTATCCCAAGACTTACCAACAGCACCTGAACACCCTTTGGTTCTATTTTGTTCTGTAAACAGGCTAAATGACAGCTCATTGGGACCCTCAAAAGGGGAACAGTATAAAAGTAGCTGTGGAGACAAATTTCAAATTCATTTTAAAAAATATTATCAAAGGCCATGTGTCTATTACTCCAAGGAGAAACCGATAAACTTCTAACTCACTCTAGAAGAGACGCAATGACTGCTGGGCAACAGACGCGACTAAGTGAAGAAGTGTCCTAGATGGGGCTTCAGCATGAAATTGATGCTGGAGAACTGACTACACATGCATGCATGTCAGCTTCTTCTCACTAGGCCGCCAACAGGAGCAAACAAAGAGCTGGGGAAGAGCGATTTGCAGCCACACTTTCTCTGTCTGCAGCAGGCCTGCAGTTCCCTTCAGTGCAGGGCAGTGGTTAAAGCAGGGAAGCTGGAGGTCTATGACTCAGACCAAGCAGCGCTGCCCAGGAGGGGTCTTAAGAGGAGGACAAATTTGGGGCCCTGTTCTTTGACAGCACCTTCAGTAATGGCTAGTAAAGCAGGCGTGAGAGTCAGCTCTAAACATTCATCATCATAGTGCAAGATGAAGGCCTTCAGGGGAGGTCTATGGAATTTCAGAGTGAGAAACTGAAGCCCGGTGGAGGGGGAGGCGGCTGGCTCTGGCAGACTGTCTCCATGGGAGGTTGATGTAATTGTTTTATGTTTGCAAAAAGGCTATTAACTGTTTTCTTTCCAATGTACCAGGGAGAGTGAGTGGGCTTCCCTCTTGAAAAGGCGAGGCTACCAAAGGAGAAATAAGCAGTGGTTTGAGAGCTTGGAAGAAGGAACTTCTGCGTTTTCTTCTCCACTGCAGTGACAGCATTCTCAGACAATCAAGGAACACTCTGTCCCTAGGGAAAGTCCAATGGTGTCTGAAGAGAAGGGCTGGTGGCCCCATCAGAGACTCTTGTGCATCCAGACTGTTCTGACAGGTATGTGAATACCTGCCATGTGCAGGCACCATGCCAGGAAGCAAGAGAGAAAAGGATGATTCCAGATATCCAGGAGCGTGCGACTCCTGGGGGGACACAGCACAGATACTTTCTGTGGCAGGGATGTTGTAAGGACTAAGACAAAGAACAGACAGGGTTCCTCAGAGGCAGAGAGGAGGGGCGTTTGGCCCCTCTCTAGGGAGGCACAAGGAAGGATGGTGTTTTTGAGTAGTCCAAAACACACTGTTTAATCATGCATGGAAGGGGAGTTCCCTACATGGATGGAAACTAATATCCACCTTTTACTAGTTACACAAGAGCAGGCTTGCTAGTAAGTTAAATTCGTAATTCAATACTCAAAATTGTCCACTAAACTAAACAAAAATGTGTACTTCCTTCAGTGTACTTTCTTCAGCCATGAGATCTCTTCCTATTGGAGTTCTGTTTGATCAGTGCTAACATAGAAGCTATTGGAGACACACTGATAACTGCAGCCCCAGAAGAGCCAATGCATCGGCCTCCACGGCCGCCTGTGCTCACGTGTGCACACCACACACATCAACAAAACCAGAGATTAAAAGTACACCCTGTTCTTGCAGAGGCCTGAATTCAGATCCCAGAACCCATGTTGGATGGCTCATATCTGTGCAGCTCTAGCACCTTCCGGCTCTGGCAGGCCCTGCACTCATGTGCACACCCTCCATTCATACACACATAATTTAGAATAAAAATAAATGGATCTTTTTCTTTGTTTGTTTTGTTTTTGTTTTTTGAGACAGAGTTTCTCTGTTAAGCCCTGGCTGTACTCGAACTCAGAGACCCACAAGTGCTGGATTTAAAGGCATGAGCCCCCACACCCAGCTAAACTTTTTACGTTTCTTTGGTTCTCTGTGGACTTATAAGAGTGTATGTTTGGGGGGCAGCAGTATGGCTCAGCAGGTGTGATGGTTAGTTGGATTTTTTACATTTATTTGTTTATTGTATATCTATATTAGGGTGTATGTGAGTGTCAGAGGATAACGTGAAAGAATCCATGCTCTCCTTCCGCCATGTAGGTCCTGGAGATCAAACTCTGGTTACCACACTTGGTGGCAAGAGCTTTTACCCACTGAGTTATCTGGCTGGTTCTGATGGCTAGCTCTGATTGTCAACTTACCACAGTCCAGAATCACCAGGGAAAAATTCTCAGTGAGAAACTAGCTAGATTAGGTCGGCATGCCTGTGGGCATGACTGGAGGAAGTGTTCGTAATTGAGGTGCATGGGAAGACCCACCTTAAGTGTGAACAGCACCCTAGTCTTGGACCATACAGAGAGAGGGCTGAACATGAGTCAGCATGCATGCATTCTCTGGTTGTTGTTCTGAGGGAGGGCAGGGACTATATAGCCCTAGCTGGAAACTCACTATGTGGACCAGGCTGGCCTCCAGCTCATAGGGATCCACCTGTACTCTGCCTCCCAAATGCTGGAATTAAAGTCATGCACCCTCCAGCTCTTGACTATGGATATGACTAGCTGCTTTGACTTCCTGCCTTGATTTCCATGGAGTGATGAACTAGAACCTGGAACTGAGAGTGAATAAGCCTTCACTTCCTTAAAGTTGATTTTGTAGCCTTATCACAAGCAGATAAGGTGTTTATCCCCAAGCCTGATGAACTGAGTTTGATCCACAGAGCCTAAATGATGGATGGAAGTTGTCACCCTCTTCAATAAATTTAATTTAAAAAACATCAAAGAATGTATGCCTGGGAAAGTCCTCAAAGAATGACAAAGAGAAGCACCAACGCCATGAAGAGCCCCAGCAAACAGCGCACTACTCTTGGCAGTAAGATGTTTAGACGCCTAAGTCAATGGCCCATGAAACCGCATAGAACACTCAGACTCCTTCTGCAGGGCCTCTAGTTTACAAATAGAAACCTAGCATTTAGCCAACAAAGATTTTTTTTAAAGGCACCCTTAAAATTGCTTATAATTCAGTAAATTTGCAAAGATTAAAAACAGCACTTATTGGCTTGACTTGTTACTTAAAAAAAAGGATGAAAACCAATAAACAATGCCATCAATAATTCACTTCAAAGTGTCTTTAGTTGTCTCAAAGCCCCCATTTGGATAATTAAAACCTTCTGGCTATCTTCTTGTTATTCTGGAGGGAATTAGAAAGCAGCAATTTCTGCTGTATTGGCATAAACAATTCAGTTTATCACCAAGACAGGAAACTTTGGTGACAATTCCAAAACACACCTCACATCTTGTCTACACTAGATTAATACAGTGATTGTCCACACTACACTTCTTACTATTTACTAAGACCTAAGCAGACTTTTGCAGCATGAATTCTTTTTTTTTGTTTTTGTTTTTGTTTTTCAAGACAGGGTTTCTCTGTGGCTTTGGAATCTGTCCTGGAACTAGCTATTGTAGACCAGGCTGGCCTTGAACTCACAGAGATCTCCCTGCCTCTGCCTCCGGAGTGCTGGAATTAAAGGCGTGCGCCACCACCGCCTGGCATAGCATGAATTCTAATTTGTCTTAATAATAAAAACTTGAGTCATATATTAGAGGGTGAAAAGGTGAAAGATCAGAGAAGCAGAGCGGCCAGCCAATGCTTACCCTACCAATGCTCAGACCAAAAGGGCGATCCTGTCTCTCTGAATCCTTAGACTTAATGCTGTCTCTACAAACCTCAGACTGCATCTAGCTCCCCTCTACTCCCGCCCATATTCTTCCTCCGCCCAGCCATATCACTCCTGTCTCTACCTACCTCCTTTGTGCTCAGATTAAAGGTGTGAGCCACCACCACCAGCTCTGTTCTTCCTTTAGACTGGGTCAATTAATTTCACGTAGCCCAGGGTGGCCTTGAACTCCTAGAGATCCATCTACTTCTGTTCCTAGTGCTGGGATTAAATGTGTGCCTGGTGTCTATGACTAACTAGTGGCTTAGCTCTATACTCAGGTAAGTTTTGTTAGATTACAAACAAAATATCACTACAGACTTTTTCCTTTTGTTTTTCTTTTTGGTTTTTTGAGACAGGGTTTCTCTGTAGTTTTGGCTGTTGTAGACCAGGCCTTGAACTCTCAGAGATCTGCCTGCCTTCTGAATGTTAGGATTAGAGTGTGCCACCACTGCCCGACTGCTAAACAGACTTTATAATGAAGCCTGCAGACACATTTGTGGACGACAAACATAGCACAGGGAAGCACTCTTTAAAATTTTTTCAAGAGATTTATTTTTTATTTTATATGCATGGGTATTTTGCCTGCATAAATTCTGTGTACCACAAAGCTGCCTGGTGCCAGGAGAGGGTATTGGGTCCCCTGAAACTGGAGTTACAGAAGCTGCCATGTGAGTGCTGAGAATTAAACCTAGGTCATCTGGAAGATCAACAAGTGCTCTAAACTGCTGAGGCATTTCTCCAGCCCCCTATACGCATTTCTTGACATTTCATGATTTATTTCTCTAACCTAAGGTCTCAGGTAGTGATTCTGGAATACAGGTCTTCGGTTACTTTTTTATTGTCATGATAAGACACTATGACTAAGGCAGTTTATAGGAAAAAAAAGGCATTAATTTGGAACTTAAAGTTTCAGAGAGCTAGAATCATGGCCCTGGCCAGAGTATGGCAGCAGGCAGGCATGGTGTTGGAGCAGTAGCTGAGAGCTCACATCCTGAGACACACCACAAGACACAGAGAATGAACTGGCACTAAGTCTTTTTTTTTTTTTTTTTTTTTTTATGCATGATACTTTCTGTGAAGGCACTAAGTCTTTTGGAACCTCAAAGTCCACCCCAGTGATAGACCTCTTCTAACCAGGCCACACTTCCTAATCCTTCCCTAACAGTTCCACCAACTATGCAAATATATGAGCCTGTGGGGGCCATTTTCATTCAAACCACCAGAGGCCTGGGGATTTAAAGGTCCAGGAAGGTGACACTATTCATTCCAGCTGTACATACAGTATATCACATTGTTCTATTCAAGGGACAGAGGCTACTGAAGTAAACAAACAAAGATAACAAAAACCAGGGCCCCGTCCTTAGGAGCAGGCCACCTATGAAGAGACCTACAGACATATGAAGAGACCTACAGACATGAAGAGACCTACAGACATATGAAGAGCCACATCAATGTGGCTCATGTTCTAAGTGGGAAGTGTAAGAAGTCCCATGGCAATGCAGGGTGAACCATTCTGCCACAAAAAATCCAGGATGTTCTTTTTTTTAAATATTTATTTATTTATTTATTTATTTATTTATTTGTTTATTTGTTTATTTATTTATTATGTATACAACATTCTGTCTGTGTGTATCAATGAAGGCCAGAAGGGGGCACCAGACCTCATTACAGATAGTTGTGAGCCACCATGTGGTTGCTGGGAATTGAACTCAGGACCTTTGGAAGAGCAGGCAATGCTCTTAACCGCTGAGCCATCTCTCCAGCCCCAGGATGTTCTTAAGAATAGTAATAGCCAAACTAAATTTTGAAACATAAATAGAATTTTGCTGGGTAAAAAGAAGACTGACTGGCAAAACATTCTGGATAAAAGCACACACAGAGGGACTGTGTGAGACTCTCTGGCCAGACGCTGTGGCACACAGAAGAGTGACACTAATGGAGAAGGGAAGTTAGGACCATTCTGACGTGTGACAAAATCAGAACATGATCCTATCTGTATCAGTGACAGAGAACGAAGGAAAACTTAAAGCCCGTGATCCTCCTAATGAAATGCTTCAGGTATAGAAAAAGAACACACTGAATCCTTCAATAGGATGGGACCAGCATCTATGTCCACCAGCAGTGGAAAGACAGAAATGTCTCCAACCCTTGTAGCCAAATAGACTGGATGGTGGCTGATGCAATATTCTGAAAGCTCTTGCTCTATGTGGAAGGTTACAAATTCTTACATTAAACAAAGCAAAAACAAACAAACAAACAAAAAAAACCAACACTGGCGGAGCCGGGCAGTGGTGGCAAACACTTTTAATCCTCACACTAGGGAGGCAGAGGCAGGCAAATCTCTCTGAGTTTGAGGTCAGCCTGGTCTACAGAGCTAGTTCCAGGACAGGCTCCAAAGCTACAGAGAAACCCTGTCTCAAAAACAAAACAAAAACAAAACAAAACAAACAAACAAAAAAATAGTGGCTGTAGGAATGGAAAGGAAACTCAAAGAATCTACTGACTGTGGAGGGCAGAGAAAGAAAAATCTCAAGTCATTTTTGAGAATTCCACTTTAGGCACTGAGCAGATGACAACACCATTAGCTGAGACAACACAGTGAAGGAAAGAGCCTTACACTGTGAGGTCAGTGCCTATTCTTTGTAAGGTCTCATTTGAAGTACTGTGCGTCACGCTAGGCAGCGTATGAAGTCCAAGAGGCAAGGCTACATTAGTAGTAAAATCTGTGACGCTTGTTCACCTAGGGAGCTACAAAGAACTAAGCATGCAGATTCAAAACTGCCAAGGACAAAAGAAAAAGAGCAGCCCTCTCCTAGCTGACATTTGTCTCTCCAGGCCAGGGTGGAGGGAAAGCAGCTGCACCCACGAGCCCAAGGGACTCTCTCCCTTTGGACTATTTCTACTGTCTACACCAACAACTCCTGCTTCAGAGAGAGCAGGAAGGGATGAAGACAGGTGTAAGCTCTAGACCTCTGAGCTACCAAGTTGTGCTTCAAATATCTACGGGGGCGGGGGGGGGGCAGAAGATGTGACGTCCTACTTGACAAAGGAGATAAGGCTGTTTCCTCTAAGTGTAGCCTGTTTACAGATATATTTAAATATTCCCATAGTTTCTAAAGCGTTTGAATCCTTGCTTTTCTAGAGCTATACAAAGGTGCTTTTTTTTTTTTTAAAGTAAGCACTTTCTGAACTGTGATTCTGGTTATTTTTTTATTTTGTTTGCAATGGGGTCTGTGTTAGTTACTGTTCTCATTCACTGTCATGAAATACCTAATAAAAAGCAATGTAAAGAATGAGGGGTGTATTTGGCTCAAGGTGTATGAGGTGACAGAGGCCATGACGACGAAAGCCCTGGGAGCAAGAGCCCGAGGCAGCTGGCCACACTGCCTTAGCACCAAGAAGCAGGGAGGGCTCCTCACTCCACTCCTTTTCTCCTCTCCATCCAGTCTAGGACTCTGCTGACATTCAGTGATGGTCTTCCTCAGTTAAATCTCTCTGGAAAAGCTGTCACAGGTTTGCTCAGATACACGGCTCTGAGGTGTTATTAAATCTTAAGAAGTTGGCATTTGTAGTAATTTGAATAAGAAATATTCCCATGGTCTTTGAATATTTATTTGGTCTAGAGGAGTATGTTCTTGCTTGACACGGCAGACAGAGGAAACAGACTATCCTAACCAAAGTCAAAGCCACAGACTCTAGTGGTGCTGTTTGGGGATTTAGACAGTGTGGTCTTGCTGGAGGAAGTTTGACTGTGGGAGCAGTCTTTGAGAGTAAGAGCCTCCTGTCTTAGGGTGTTATCGCTGTCAAGAGACACCTTGACCACATCAACTCTTTTTTTCTTTTCCCCAATTTTTCAAGTGTGGGTTTTTCTGTAGCTTTGGAGCCTGTCCTGGAACTCGCTTTGTAGACCAGGCTGGCCTTGAACTCACAGAGATCCACCCTGCTTCTGCCTCCCGAGTGCTGGGATTAAAGGCCACCATCGCCACCACATCAATTCTTCTAAAGGAAAACACTGAATTGGGGCTGGCTCACAGTTCAGAGCTTTAGTCCATTATCGTCATGGAGGGAAGCACGGGAGCACGCAGGCGCACATGGCGCTGGAGAGGCAGCTGAGAGTTCCACAACTGAATCCACAGGCAGCAAGAAGAGACTGTGAGTCACACTAGGCCTAGCTTGACCTCAAAGGCCATCCCCAATGACTCACTTCTTCCAACAAATCCATACCTACTCCAGGAAGGCCACAACTCCTAATAGTGCCATTCCCTGTGAGCCTATGGGAGCCATTTTCTTTCAAACTACCATACCTCCCTACCTCAGTTCACGTCTCTGCTTTGTGTCTGTGGCTCATAATGTGAGCCCTTTGCTTCCTGCTCCTGTCACTCACCTGCTACCTGCTGGTGCCACATGCCATTATGGACTCCAACTCTTATGGACTCAAAATAAGCTTTCTTCTATAAAAACTGATGAATCACCTAGGCCATGATGTTTTATTACAACCACAGAAAAGTAACTCAATACAGCACTCAAGATAAACTATTATATTACAGGTCTCACTATGTTGCAAAGATAGACCTTGAATTCCTAGGCTCAAGCAATCCTCCTGTCTCAGCCTCCTGAGACAGGGTTTTCAGATGTGAGTCAGTGCATCCAGCTATGGTAACTATTTCATTCTCTTCCTAGTTTTATTATCAAAGTGTGAACAGAAACTCAATACTTGTGATTCTTTAGTGTCATATCCCAGTTGTGGTGGTTTGTATAAGAATGGCCTCGATAGGCTCACAGATTTGAATGCTTGGTCACTATGGAGTGGCACTATTGGGACGTGAGGTATGGCCTTGTTAGAGGAAGTGTATCACTGGCGATGGGTTTTTGAGCTTAAAGCTCAAGTCAGGCCCAGTGTTTCTCTCTTCCTGCTACCTGCTGATATGGATGTATAATTCACAGCTACCTCTCCACCACCACCATGTCTCCTGCCATGATGATAATGGATTAAACTTCTGAACCTGTAAGCCAGCTCCAATTAAATGTTTTCCTTTATAAGAGCTGCCATAGCAGTGGTGGCACACACCTTTAATCCCAGCACCTGCAAAGTATAGGCTGGTGGATCTCTGAGTTTCTGGTCTACAGAGTGAGTTTCAGGACAGCCAAGGACTACACAGAGAAATCCACCAAGGAAGAACCAAAAGGGGGGAAAAGAGTTGCTATGGTCACCATGTCTCTTCACAGCAACAGAACACTGATAAAGACACCTGTATACAGGAACAGGTAAAAATCTACTATTCCACCAATGTCAGGCACGTTATTCAGCCATAACTGACCTTCGAAAATGCAGGATTAAAAACCAGGGATAAAGGGCCAGAGAGGTAGTTCAGTGGGTAAAGGCAATGGCTATAAACTTGATGTCTTGGGTTGAATTCCTAGACTGCACTACAGAAGGAAAGAACTCCCATCCGTGTGCTCTGGCATATGCACCCTCCTCACATGTGTGCTCTGGCATGTGCACCCTCCTCACACGTGTGCTCTGGCATGTGCACTCTCCTCACATGTGTGCTCTGGCATGTGTACCCTCCTCACATGCACTAAACAAATACAATTTTAAAAACCAAGAATATAATTGGGAATAATGAGATATTTCCAAAATACACACGTTCTCTGGAAGGAGATACAAGACAAAGGAGGGAAAAAGGAATTTGTGCACTAGGATTAAGTTCTTTGACAGGACAGACAGAGGAAACAGACTACCTTAACCAAAGTCAAAGGCAACAGGAATCTAGTGGGCAAATTGTCTTCAGAAGTCAGGCCTGTTTGGTTTGGTGCTTAAAGTGGTCTTTCTAAAGCGGCGGCCACAGCATGGAAGGAAGGGTCACTTTAGAAACGTTAGAAGAAAATGAAGCAAATGACATGTGGTGTGTAGTAGAGCATCTCCTGGGGCTTTCCAAAGAAGGAGTGAGTTACTTTAGTGTATTTTATTTATTATTTATTTTAGTAACTATTTTAGTTACCATAGGACTGTAACCTGACCTTCATCCATTCCCTCCAAGTCTTTTATTTATTTATTTATTTATTTTTGTGACAGGGTCTTTCTTGATGTGGGATTCCCCTCTGTATGTATGTTTTATTAGCATTGGTTATTAAATGAGCTGTTTTGGCCAATGGCTTAGTAGAGTAAAGCCAGGTGGGAAATCTGAACAGAGATAGAGAAAGTAGGCAGAATCAGGGAGATGCCATGTAGCTGCCAAAGGAGACTGATGCCCCAGAACCTTACCTGTAAACCATGAGCCTCATGGTAAAATATAAAATAATAGAAATGGGTGTGCATCAAAATCCCAACAAAATTTTTCAAAGACCTTGAAAGAACGGTACTCAACTTCATTTGGAAATGCAAAAAACCCAGGATAGCCAAAACAATCCTGGGCAACAAAAGAACATCTGGACGCATCACAATCCCTGACTTCAAACTCTACTGCAGAGATACAGTACTGAAAACAGCCTGGTACTGGCATAAGAACAGACAGGAGGACCAATGGAACCACATAGAAGACCTGGATATCTATCCAAGCATCTTCGAACACCTGATATTTGATAAAGAAGCAAAAAATATCAAATGGAAAAAAGAAAGCATATTCAACAAGTGGTGCTGGCGTAACTGGATATCAACACGTAGAAAAATGAAAATAGACCCATATCGATCCATGTACAAAACTCAAGTCCAAATGGATCAAAGACCTCAACCTAAAGCCAGCCACACTGAACCTCATAGAAGAGAAAGTGGGAAGTACACTTGAATGCATTGGCACAGGGAACCACTTCCTAAATAGAACCCCAGCAGCACAGACACTGAGAGAAACAATTAATAACTGGGACCTCCTGAAGCTGAAAAGCTTCTGTAAAGCAAAGGACACAGTCAACAAGACAAAACGACAGCCTACAGAATTGGAAAAGATCTTCACTAACCCCACATCAGACAGAGGTCTGATCTCCAAAATATACAAAGAACTCAAGAAATTGAACACCAAAAAAATCACGTAATCCAATAAAAAAAAAAATGGAGTACAGACCTAAACAGAGAACTCTCAACAGAGGAATCTAAAATGGCTGAAAGACACTTAAGGAAATGTTCAACATCCTTAGTCATCAGAGAAATGCAAATCAAAACAACTCTGAAATTCCATCTTACACCTGTAAGAATGGCCAAGATCAAAAACACTGATGATAACTTATGCTGGAGAGGTTGTGGGGAAAAGGGAACACTTCTGCATTGCTGGTGGGAATGCAAGCTGGTACAACCCCTATGGATGTCAGTGTGGCGATTTCTCAGAAAATTAGGAAACAACCTTCCTCAAGACTCGATAATACCACTTTTAGGTATATATCCAAAGTATGCTCAATCGTGCCACAAGGACATGTGGTGTAGGAGGGTCCTTCTGTATTTGGGTTGCTTTTATTGGTTAATAAAGAAACTGCCTTGGATTTTTGATAGGGCAGGACTTAGATAGACAGGGAAAAGAGAACAGGATATTGGGAAGGGGACAGAGCCAGAGAGAGCCGCCCTCCATGAAGCTCCCAGGTCACACACGCTGAATCTTTCCCGGTAAGCCACGACTCGTAGTGGCACACAGATTATTAGAAATGGGTTAAACAATTATGTGAGAGTTAGCCAAGAAGAGGCTAGAGCTAATGGGCCAGGCAGTATTTAAATGAATACAGTTTCCGTGTAATTATTTCGGGTACGCACCGGGAGCCGGGCGGGACAGAACAAGGGGTCCTGCGCCAGGAACCAGGCGCCCCTCGTGCAACAGACATGTACTCAGCTATGTTCATAGCAGCTTTGTTTGTCATAGCCAGAACCTGGAAACAACCTAAATGCCCCTCGATTGAAGAATGAATGAAAAAAATGTGGTACATTTACACAATGGAGTACTACATAGCAGAAAAAAATAACGACAGCTTGAATTTTGCAGGAAAATGGAACTAGAAAGCATTATTTTGAGTGAGGTAACCCAGACACAGAAAGACAATTATCACATGTACTCACTCACAGGTGGTTTATAAACATAAAGCAAAGAAAACCAGGCTACAAACCACAATCCCAGAGAACTTAGACAACAATAAAGACACTAACAGAGACTCACATAGATAAAAATCTACATGGGAAGTAGAAAGTAGAAAAAGACAAGCTGTCCTGAGTACATTGGGAGCATGGGGACCTTGGGGTTGGGTTGAAGGGGGAAGGCAGGGAGGGGAGCAGAGAAAAATGTAGAGCTCAATGAATATCATGGGGGAAAATAAGAAAAGGAAAAAAGTAATAGAAATGGGTTAATTTAAGATGTAAGAGTTAGTTAATAAGAAGCCTGAACTAATGGGCCAAGCAGTGTTGTAATTAACATAGTTTCTGTGTGATTATTCAGGTCTGGACGGCTGGAACGAAAATGCAGTCTCTGTGTATACTTTCCGTGTAACCACTCTGGCTGTCCTGGAACTCACTTCATAGAACAGGCTGGCCTTGAACTCACAGAGATCCACCAGCCTCTGCCTCCTGAGTGCTGGGATTAAAGGCACATGCCACCACCACCACCGCCAGCTATTCCCTCAAAGTCTTAATCTCAAGGCCATGCCTATACAATCTTGCCACGAGTATACTATCCATGTGGATCATGAGCTAAGGACAGAGTAATATACATATATATATAATATATATATACAATAAACACATAATGACTTAGCTAAAATGAGCCTTCATTTTCCAGATACATGGACTACTGTCATGTCTCCTATGAATAGCCAGGAAACTGCACTTTAATCCCTAACTGGGACTGAAAGGACATAGAATGGGTTCAGATCTGATACATTATTGACATAAGCCTTTATCTTGGTGTTTTACTATCACCTATTATCCAGTTAAATATCCAAACATGTGTCTGATACTTAATATTGGCTGTCAATTTGACAGGATGTAGAATCCCTAGTAGATAAACCTCTGGCCATGTCTGTGAGGGAGTTTCTAGACTGGGTCAACTGAAGTGGGAAGACCTATCCTAACACCATTCCATGGACTGTTATGGTGGCTTGATGAGAATGGCACCCCCATAGGCTCATATATTTGATGTTGGGTCCCAGGTGGTGGAACTGTTTGGGAAGGATTAGGAGGTGTGGCCTGTTGGAGGAGCTGTGTCATTGGGGGTGGACTTTGAGATTTCAAAAACCCATGCTTTCGTAGTTAGCTTGATCTCTCTGCCTGTGGATCAGGATGTAAGCTCTCAGCTACTGCTTTAGTATCATGCTTGCCCGGATGCTGTGTGCTCCACCATGATAATAATGGACTAACCCTCTGAAACCATAAGTAAGGCCCCAATTAAATGCTTCCTTTTATAATTTCCTTGTTATACAGTTCATGCGCGAAAAAAAAAAGTATAATTTCCTTGGTCATGGTGTTTCATCACAGCAATAGAACAGTAAGTGAGACAGTGCAGTCCCAACTAAACAAAAGGAAAAAGCAAGCTGAGCATTACTCTATGCTTCCTGCCTACAGAGAAGATGTCACCAGCCTCTTTCCACTCCTACCTGCATACCTCTCCTGCCATGACGGGGTATATTCTCTTGAATCATCAATCAAAACAACTCTCCCTTAAGTTGCATTTTTTTTTTACACTAAGTCAATGAGATAGTGTAAATCTGCCTTCAATTCCACAACGTAACAAAGCTTTCTGTTCTAGACCAAGTATATAGACAGATAGTTCTTAGTGAAGTTAATTCTGAGACAGAAATATCAATTGACATTATTACAGGTCATATAATAAACAGCAACAGGGGGAGGTTCAGGATACTGATCAACAAAGCCTTTTTCACGTGATTTGAGACAGGCCTCATATAGCTTACGGTGGACTCCAACTTGCTGCATAGCTAAGGTTAGTCATAAACTCCTATTCCACCTGACTCTACCTTTCACATGCTGGGGTTTCATGTATGCATATGCTATGGTGTTTGGTCTTAATAAATGAAGCTTTGAAACAGAAAGTAAACTTGGTATGGTGATATATCCCAGCACTAAGGAGGCAGAGGAAGGAGGTCCACAAGCCTGAGGCCAGCCTGATACATATAATCAGTTTTAGGCTAGCCAGGGCTACACACCAAAAGCCTGTCTCAGAAACAAACAAAAAGCATAAATTTATGTACTTCAAATAACTGGATCCAACCTAAGACCGAGGGAAGTGATCCTCTCGTCTATGTCTGATGGCTGTCAGCAAGACACACAGCTCTTGAAGGGCGCCCTCTCAGAGCAATCCTTGTCTGATATATAGAATGCTGGCACCTAAGAAAAGCCACAGGAATCCTATCCTCCCATTTCTGCCCCCACTCAAAAATGTACAAAACCTTAAACACTGCAAGAAAGTGGAAGAAAATCTAAGTGCTCCAACTCTATCTCCTATCACTCAAATGATTTTCAAAAGATTCTCACATACAAAATGTGGACACAGCTGTCAGAAGGATGGGCATGGTGTCTCACCCTGTAGCCTAAGCACTTGGGAAGTGAGGTGAGAGAAGCAGGTGCTCAAGGTCACCTCCAGTTACAGCCAGTTAAAGACCAGAGCCTAGGCTCCCCCAGACTGCCTTACTTTTTCTTCTTTTCCAAAGAAAGATGAATCCTTTTTATACTCTTCTCTATGAGGATCTTCTCCTGACTGAAAACATTAAGGTATAATTTTCATACAGTAAAATGTACCTGCTCCAGTGATATGATGGCTCATGCGCATGTGTGAATGTGTACCTGCTCCAATGATATGATGGCTCATACGCATGTGTGTGTACCTACTCCAATGACATGATGGCTCATACGCATGTGTGTGTGTACCTACTCCAATGATATGATGGCTCACATGCATGTGTGTGTGTGTATACCTACTCCAATGACATAATGGCTCATACGCGTGTGTGTACCTACTCCAATGACATGATGGCTCATACGCATGTGTCTGTGTACCTACTCCAATGACATGATGGCTCATGCGCATGTGTGTGTACCTACTCCAATGACATGATGGCTCATATGCATGTGTGTGTACCTACTCCAATGACATGATGGCTCATGCGCATGTGTGTGTGTGTACCTACTCCAATGACATGATGGCTCATGCGCATGTGTGTGTGTACCTACTCCAATGACATGATGGCTCATATGCATGTGTGTGTACCTACTCCAATGATATGATGGCTCATGCGCATGTGTGTGTACCTGCTCCAATGATATGATGGCTCATACGCATGTATGTGTACCTACTCCAATGACATGATGGCTCATACGCGTGTATGTACCTACTCCAATGATATGATGGCCCATATGTGTGTGTGTGTCTGTGTGTGTTTTTTTTTTTGTTTGTTTGTTTTGGGGGGGTGTGGAGTTCTCTGTAGCCTTGGCTGTCCTGGAACTCACTCAGCAGACCAGGCTGGCCTTGCCTCTGCCTCCTGACTGTTGGGATTAAAGGTGCACACCAACAATACCTGGCTTGCATATCTATATGTATGTGTGTATATGCATGTATATATGTATACACATATATGTGTATGTATGTTTTTACTTAAAACTTTTGTGGTTTATACATGCAAATGTCTATGCGCATTCTGTGTATGGAGGACAGCGTTTAACCTTGGGTTTCATTCCCAGGAGTATTCCATGTTTTTGCTTATAATAAAACTCCATGTTTTTGGCTTGCTTGACTATATAATCCTAACCAATAAAACAAACATAGTTCCCCCAATTCTGAGGAAATACTTATACTATGGAATCACCACAACCAAGACAGAAAACAGTTTCATCACTCCAGAAGATCCTTGATGCCCACTTGTGATCAAACCTCTTGTTTCAACTCTAGCACCTAGCAACTGATCTAAATTCTGTCCATACAAGGCTGTCATTTCTAGAATGTAATATAACTGGAATCATATGATACACAGCTTAAGTCTAGATCCTTTCATTATGTATAAAGCAATTGAATTCATCTATGATACATGAATCACAGCATTTGCTTGACTGCTAAGTAGGATTTTGATTACATGGACATTCCATAGTTTGGAGACACTTAGGTTCTCTCAAGATTTGACAGCTTATGAATAAGATTACAATAAGGCTTTTATTGTCCTTAAGTAGGTACTTATGAGTGGATGTCCAGAAGATCTACTTTAGAAAGATATGCCTGACTTTGCCCTTGCTGTTTCTATATAGCAGTATTGTAGAATAATCTTTTCGTACACTGTGAAAATGTGTCACTGAGACTGGTTTAATAAAAATTGAACGTCTAATAGCTAGGCAGGATTTCCAGGCACAGAGGACACCAAGAAGAAGGGAGAAGATGCCAGGGATGTAGAGAAAGCAGCAAGGGCATTTCAAAGTAAATGTAATGGAGTCACATAAAAGAAAATAGATTAAAAGATGTGGGTTAATTTTAGTTATAAGAGCTAGTTAGAAACAAGACAAAGCTATTGGCTAAGATTTCATAATTAACAATAAGTTTCCATGTCATTATTGGAAAGCCAATGGTCCTGACAAAAATGTCCGACTACAAATGGTGCCCCTGTGGGGCATGTATTTCCACAAAAGACCTGAGAAAGATTTTAAAAAGGTTTCAGTTGGGGGCTGAAGAGATGGCTCAGTATTTAAGAGCATTGGCTGCTCTACCAAGAGTCCTGAGTTCAATTCCCAGCAACCACATAGTGGTTCACAACCATCTGTAATGAGATCTAGTGCCCTCTTCTGGCCTGCAGCCAGACATATAGGCAGAACACTGTATACATAATAAATAAATAAATCTTAAAAAGGGGGGGGGGCTGGAGAGATGGCTCAGAGGTTAAGAGTACTGGCTACACTTCCAAAGGTCCTGAGTTCAATTCCCAGCAACCACATGATGGCTCGCAACCATCTGTAATAAAAATATGGTGTCCTCTTCTGGCCTGCAGGAACATATGCAGGCAGACCACTGTATACTTAATAAATAAATAAATCTTTAAAAAAAAAGGGGAGGGGAGCCAGGCAGTGGTGGCGCACGCCTTTAATCCCAGCACTTGGGAGGCAGAGGCAGGTGGATCTCTGTGAGTTCGAGGCCAACCTGGTCTACAAGAGCTAGTTCCAGGACAGGCAACAAAGCTACAGAGAAATGCCGTCTCGAAAAGAGAAAAAAAAAAAAAAAAAGGTTCCAAACGCATAGACACAGAGCCAAACATGGCTTCCTGGTCCCACAGTCTCTTATGTGGGTAGCAGTACAGAGACACATCTCCTGGCTGCTGCCTGAGGGCTTGAGCCATGGCATGAGCTAAACTGCATGACAGTTTAAGGTTTTGCTTATGCAGACAGAAAAAGTTACAGATACCCAGTAAAGAAGGTTCAGACAGGGAAAAAAAAAAAACTTCTAAATGGGTTACAGTGTGTTTAACAATGTGCCTAGGCTTGAGGGAAAAAAAAGGAAAAGGATATAGACAGTCATAAAAAATAGTTTAAAAATAGTAAAGTCTTTAAAGAGAGATGTAAAGTAAACAGAAAGCCACATAGAGATGGGAAATGCACAGGGCTCTGGATCCCGTACAGTGTTGTGTGCTGACTTTAGATTTTTTGATGCTGATGAACAAACAATAGCTGCTGAGATACTGAATTATAAAAACTGCTAAATTAAACCAACCTATATAATTTAAAATGTCTTAACTTCAAAATGGAAGTCAAAAATATATAATGCTGGGGAAAAGGTTATGCTCTTGTTTCTACAGAAAACAAAAACTAAAGATGCTTTCAAAGTTAATAGTGATCAGATCTGTCAGGGAAGACCCCTGAAAATCCTGGTTACAGACACAGAAATAAACCTGATGATGACAAAACAAGTGACGTATATTTTATCTGCTCAAACACTTTGCTTACTTTAGTCCCAGATCAATAATAAAGACGCTGAACATGCCAGTACCCTGCAGCATTCTAGGAAACAACACTCTCTCCTAGCCACACGCTCTCTGCCTGACACATTTCATAGCTCGTTTCCTAACAGCTTCTCTCGTTTATCTCACACAGCCCATATTGGTCTTAAACCTGTTATGTACCCGAGGATGATTCTGAACTTTGGATCTTCCTGTCTCAGCCTCGAGTGCTCAGATTATAGTTGTGAACCACCACATCCATTTAGTTATGACTTTTAATAACTACAGAAAAAAACAAGCCAAGTTTTTTCCCAGCTCACTGGCAGTCAGGGTACTTTTCATAATCATGAATATTAACTAAGGCTAACTTGGAGCATATTCAGAAAATTCAAAGTGCTATTCCCTAACACCAGTTTAAAAGCAATTAACGGGCTTTTCTGTCCCTAAAACAGACAGTACCCAGTTCTTTAAAAGTCTCCTAAAGAAACGCTATATTAATTAAACTAGAGGAAATGGGAAAAAGTCAGCATAATTAACATACAAAGCAACACTATGGCCCAATTAATCACTAAGAAGAGCAATCGAATAAAACACTATGCATTTTTATGGTGCAATTTAATCTGGCAAGTAATTAATCACAGAAACACTGAGCAAAACAAATGGATTTCCCTTTAAGGAAGTCACATTTATCATCTCTAATGTATCCCAAACCCTAATTTGTTATCCCAACTCAGAATTGTCTGGGAGATTGTCAGTCTTAGCAGAAAATGGGTTTCTAATTAAAAAACAAAACAAAACACAACCCTCAGCTTTTCAAATGAAGTCACAGTTCTAGGGGGCCCCAAATGCTAAAGCATCAGGGACTGAGGTCTTTGACAGTGGGCATGGAGTTCTCAGTTTAGATCACGTCAATGAAATACACAGTTACTAAATGAACCAGAGAGAAAACAGTATTAACAGTAACCATTACTGGCCACAAACATTACCAAAACCCCAGAGGGAGGTCCCTCAGTAGAAGACAACAGAGCTAAATTCTTCAGAGTAAGCAAAAGGGAGAGGGGTGGGATAAATGTGTAGAGAAATTTAACTAAAAAAAATTCCTCTTTCTTCTCATCCTGCTTTAAATAGAAACTTATTTCCTTAAGTTCAAACAGTCTTACCAGTTTATCAACGGGCTGACCTTGTTGTTGTTTGAGACAGAGCCTCACTAGTAGCCTCACCTGACCTGGAATTTACTAGTGAATCAGGTTGACCCTGAACTCAGAGATCCATCCCCCACCCCTAGCGTTGTGATTAAAGATGGGCACCACCACACGCTGCCAACAGGCTGGCGTTTAAAATGAGTTTAATAGTCTAAGACATGGCAATAAGCAGAAGCTAAGAATATATAAGATATATCAACACACCTCTTCCTGGCTCCTTCTGTAGAATATGAGACTATACAACCCGCCCTTTGTTTGCCAAGAAAGCTTATGGCATCTCTAAGCTTTTCAATTAGCGTTCTCAGTAACACCCTTCCCTATTTCTCTTTTTAGTACATATTTACGGACTGAGGCTGGTAGTGGAACCTCAGGTCTCAGTGGGTTGTAACTACAGGGTTGTCTTTATTGGTGTGTTCCACCTTCAGTGCTGGATCCTGTGGTTTCTTAAACTGTTGTGCTTTTCATAATTCTACCTGAGAAAAACTTTTGCCAATGTCCTATTTATCCCAGCCCACTGTCCTCCGGACTTTGAACTCTCACACCTTCTCCTTCAAGCTGGTGTCTGTGGCTGGCTCCTCTGGCTTGATCTTGATTCTGCTTTCCCCAGCCTTTTGGTGTATTTCTCGGCTGTAGAGTCTGCTGGCCTTTCAGTTCAGACTTTCTCTGAGCTGTTGTCTCTGAACTGTTTTTTTTTTTTTCTTCCCCTCACAGTAGCTCCCAAGCACAGAAACTCCCTCCCCATCCCTCATCAGGCCCAGGTAGCATCTGAAATCTCTAGTTTTAAGAAAAAGAAACTCTGTTTGCTGATCTATATCCAAGAAATAATTTTCAAACACAGGCACAGATGCCACCTGCCTGCAACAGACCTTTAAAAAAGACAACAGAGACGGTACTCAACTTCATATGGAAAAGCAAAAAAACCCAGGATAGCCAAAACAATCCTGTACAATAAAAAAACTTCTGTAGGCATCACAACCTCTGACTTCAAACTCTACTACAGAGCTACAGTACTGAAAACAGCCTGGTATTGGCATAAGAACAGACAGGAGGACCTGGAACCGAACAGAAGACCCGGATATCAATCCACACATCTTCGAACACCTGATATCTGATAAAGAAGCAAAAAATATCAAATGGAAAAAAGAAAGCATATTCAACAAGTGGTGCTGGCATAACTGGATATCAACATGTAGACAAATGAAAGTAGACCCCTATCTATCACCATGTACAAAACTCAAGTCCAAATGGATCAAAGACCTCAACATAAAGCCAGCCACACTGAACCTTATACAAGAGAAAGTGGGAAGTACACTTGAACGCATTGGCACAGGGAACCACTTCCTAAATAGAACCCAAGCAGCACAGACACTGAGAGAAACAATTAATAAATGGGACCTCCTGAAACTGAAAAGCTTCTGTAAAGCAAAGGACACGGTCAACAAGACAAAACGACAGCCTACAGAATGGGAAAAGATCTTCACTAACCCCACATCAGACAGAGGTCTGATCTCCAAAATTTACAAAGAACTCAAGAAACTGGACACAAAAGATCACATAATACAATAAAAAAAATGGAGTACAGACCTAAACAGAGAACTCTCAACTCTAAAAGAGCTTAAAGACACTTAAGGAAATGTTCAACATCCTTAGTCATCAGAGAAATGCAAATCAAAACAACTCTGAGATTCCATCTTATACCTGTAAGAATGGCCAAGATCAAAAACACCGATGACAACTTATGCTGGAGAGGTTATGGGGAAAAGGGAACACTTCTGCATTGCTGGTTGGAATGAAAGCTGGTACAACCCCTATGGATGTCAGTGTGGCAATTTCTCAGAAAATTAGGAAACAACCTTCCTCAAGACCCAGTAATAGCACTTTTGGGTATATATCCAAAGGATGCTCAATTGTGCCACAAGGACATGTGCTCAACTACGTTCACAGCAGCTTTGTTTGTCATAGCCAGAACCTGGAAACAACCTAAATTCCCCTCGATTGAAGAATGGATAAAAAAATGTGGTACATTTACACAATGGAGTACTACAAAGCAGAAAAAAAAATAACGCCACCTTGAATTTTGCAGGAAAATGGATGGAGGTAGAAAACATTATTTTGAGTGAGGTAACCCAGACACAGAAAGACAATTATCACATGTACTCACTCATAGGTGGTTTTTAAACATAAAGCAAAGAAAGCCAGCCTACAGACCACAATCCCAGAGAACTTAGTCAACAATGTGGACACTAAGAGAGACTTACATAGATCTAATCTACATGGGAAGTAGAAAGTATAAAAAGACAAGATCTCCTGAATAAATTGGGAGCATGGGGGCCTTGGGGGAGGAGAGCGGTAGGGAGGGAAGCAGAGAAAAATGTAGAGTTCAATAAATATCAATAAAAATATAAGAAAATAAAGATAAGGTTTCTCTGTGTAAACAAACCAACCAACAAACAAAAAGACAACAGAGAAACAGCTATTCTGGAAAATGGTCAAACTTGTTTTCAAGGATGAGCTGAGGCTGGATATATACTTTTGAGAGACAAGCTGACAAGTTGGCAAAGGACATTCCAGAAAAGGATGAGACCTAAGAATGGTTATCCAGAGAAACACCTCTCTCTCTGGATAACCCACAAAAGTTAACACATCAGGGCTGGAGAGATGGCTCAGTGGTTAAAGAGCACTGGCTGCTCTTCCAGAGGTCCTGAGTTCTACTCCCAGCAACCACATGGTGGCTCACAATCATTTGTAACGAGATCTGGTGCCCTCTTCTGGCACGCGGGCATACATGGAGGCAGAATATTGTATACATAATAAATAAATAAATCTTAAAAAAAAAAGAATGCTAAACTAGGTCAGAGCTAGTTCTTTAAAAAAAAAAAGTCAACATATCAATATCTACCTTTTCTAGACTATCAAAGAGGGAGGTGGGCATGCTGGTATATGCCTCCAATCTTTACAGCACCTTCTTATAACTATCCAAACAGATCATACTTTCTATTCAAGAAATAGTTCAGCCACTCATAGTGACTGTAATCTCAGCATTTAGAGAGCTGAGACAGGAGGACTGCTGTAAGTTTCAGCCCAGCCTGGATACATGACAACAACAAAAAACAAAAAGAAGAAAGAAAGGAGGGAAGGAAGAAAGGAAGGAAGGAAAGAAAAGACAAGAGAAATGGCCTATATAGATGACTCAGTCATTAAGAGCAACTGGTTAAGCCAGGCATTGGTGGTGCACGCCTTTAATCCCAGTATTTGGGAGGCAAAGACAGGTGGATCTCAGTGAGTTCGAGGCCAACCTGGTCTACAAAGGAAGTTCCAGGACAACCGGAACTATTACACAGAGAAACCTTGTGTCAAAACACACACACACAAAAAAAAAACCCAAAAACAAAAACAACAAAAACAAACACACTGGCTGCTCTTTCAGAGGATCCTGGTTCAATTCCCAGAACTCACATGGATAGGTTCACAAGTCTCTGTAACCACAATCCTAGATGATCTGACATCCTCTTCTGGCCTCTACAGGTACCAGGTATGCACACGGTGCACAGACATAGACGCAGGCAAACACACATACACATTAAATAAAGGTAAAAAACAAAAACCTATAAAAATGACAAGTGCAGTGGCACAGACTTGCAATTTCAGCACTTGGAGGGTAGAGGTAGAATGATCAGGAGTTCAAGGCCAACCCTGTATGAGCAAAGAAAGGAAGAAAAGAAAGAAGTGCAAACTAAATGGGATAGAAGTACAGACTTTAACCCATCCCCATCCACAAGTCCCCATCACTATTATGATTAATACTGTCATTGCCAACCTGACAGGATCTAGTATCACCAAGGAGACAAGCTCCTAGGCATATCTGTGAGGGACTTCAATAGTACATTAATCAAACTCAATGTGGACAGCACCACTATATTTAGACTGGAAAGACCCACCCTCAATGTGGGCAGCACCACTGCATTTAGACTGGAAAGACCCACCCTCAATGTGGGTAGCACCATTGCATTTAGACTGGAAAGACCCACCCTCAATGTGGGTAGCACCATTGCATTTAAACTGGAAAGACCCACCCTCAATGTGGGCAGCATCACTGCATTTAGACTGGAAAGAAGAAGGGAAGCTGAGCAGCAATATCTAAACACTGTGCTTACCCACCGTGGATGCCATGGGACCAGGTGCCCCATGCCTGCTGTTGCCTTCCCTGCAGTTTGCAATTCTCTCTGAACTGTAAGCCTTCCTTCCCTCCCTCCCTTTTAAGTTGCTTATCAGGTACTGACTGCAGCAAGTCCATTTAATAAATTATCCCCAAACTAAAATGAGGTACAGTCAAAAACTATCAGAATCTTGGCTTATTGGACAGCACAAACGAGCACCATCAACAGAAGCTATTCCTATTCCTACTGTGTTCCCAGAGGACTATGTATGTGTAAGGGGCCTGAGGACTAATTGTCTTGGAAGCTTAAGACTGAGAATTCCCATCCTGCGAAAACGTAAGTGAGAAATGAATGTTCCTTGATGTGAGGTCATGGAAATGCAGCAGCACATCTTGAGCTTGACATCCTGTTCACATTACTGGTTTCAAAGAAATGATAAAGAAACCAATTACAGCAACAAAATCTCATTAAACCTGTTACTACAGGAGCTCACTTTTCTAGAGCATGCAAACTATCTGAGCTACAGGGAAAAATGTACAACTGAGGTAAAATTAATCAAAACCTACGTAAAAAGGAATAGCAAGACACAGTGTAAGAAGAAATCTCTTCCTCAGAGATTCCTGAAGTCTGATCACTGGATGCATAATTCTGCTTATTATTATTTTTTTACAGTGTAACAGTGTATTTATAATTAGGCTGATAGTAAAATTACAATAACATGTAGATACAATTCATTTAACAATTAACCGACCAGAGCTAAAAATTCTTACCATGTCATTAATTGCCTGCTTATTAAATCACTCTGTGAGTTTCAGTTGCAGGCTATGACACCACTGTTACAAACTCAGAGGAAATGCAAGCATGGTCCCTCATGGGACCCCAACCTGAGGACTGCGGTGAGAGCAGGGGAGTCATCCTCCTCAGCAACACTCTCCATGCTTCACGGATGAGCCGTCTTCTCGCCGCCCTTACTCACACCTGCATCCTCAATTCTCAAAGTTAGCACCAATGGCTACAACACCTTTGGCATTTTAGCTCTTAGCCGGTGAGTGCTGCTGGGGTTTTGAGAGAGTAGGACACCAGAGGTAGCTCTGACCGACTCCATGAAGGTCATCAGCCTGATTTGTTTATGCAAGGCTATTATATCTATAGTCTGGCCCTGGATGATGACTCTCTACCCACAATTTTTCTTCCCAAATTCATTCTCCACAAAGAGCTTTTGCAGATGACTCTTGGGGAATGTTTTCAGGCTTCAAGGCCATTTTATATAACAGTAGCAAACCAGAGCCCAGAATGGAGAGAGATTAGTCCCAAATCATCCACCAAATCAGGAGCAGTCAGGAATAGATCAAAGCATCTGGACAAAGATTCTGAAGACACATTTACCAAATGTGCTGATGATACAAAGCTGCAGAGGATTCCAACACACAGAATGACAAGTCAGGATCTGAAACACACCCTGATAAGCTATAATGATGGGCTGAACACAACAGAAGCGTTAAACAAAGACAAGTGTTGAATACAGGTTAGAGTAAAAAAAAAAGAAATAAGCTGTAGATACTGAGGAGGAGACTCAGAGCAATAGCAACAAAAGCTATCCTGCAGAGTAAGATTTTAAGTTTTACATTCTTTTTACTCTGTTCTTTGTACTTTGCTTCAAAGTTTTTTTTTATAATAAGCAGTAGTATTAGAATAAAATTAAAAATAAGTATCACTTAACTAGCAAAATGCTACTACCAACTTAACAAGTATGGAATGAAAGAGAGCTGATGAAGGAAGGTCACTTGAAGCAGATTTGAAGGTTTTCATGGACTCCAAGTCAGCTATGAACCAGCAACACAATTCATTTACCAAATAATCTAATGCAGGTCAGGGATGTGTCTAATTGGTAGAGAGCTCGCCTAGAATGCAGAGAGCCCTGGTTTTCAGTCCTCAGCACAGCAGAAACTGAGCATAGTGCTGTACACTTCCCAATACTTTGGAAGTAAAAGGATTCAAAGTTTAAGGTTGCGGCTAGGATGGCTTAGTGGTAGCCCAGCAAACCTGATGAACTGAGTTCAATTCCTGGAGCTAAACGTGGAAAGGAAGAAACAATTTCTGAAAGTTGTCCTCTGACCGCCACATGAGGACTAACCAAAACCATCATATACACAGAGAAAAAAGTTGTTCAAGTCAGGCTATGGTGGCACACACCTTTAATCCCAGCACTCAGGAGGCAGAGGGAGGAGGATCTCTGTGAGTTCGAGTCCAGCCTGGTCTACAGAGAGAGTTCCAGGACAGGCTCCAAAGCCACAGAGAAACCCTGTCTCGAAAAACCAAAAAAATGTAAAAAAATAAAATAAATAAATAAATAAGACGACCGGGTGGTGATGGTGCACGCCTTTAATCCCAGCACTCAGAAGACAGAGGCAAGTGGATCTCTGTGAGTTCAAGACCAGACTAACTGGTCTACAGAGCAAGTTCCAGGACAGTCAAGGCTACACTGAGAAACCCTGTCTTGAAAAACCAAAAAATAAATAAAAAATAATAAAATAAAATAAAACAAATAAATAAATAGGGCTGGAAAGATGGCTCAGCAGTTAAGAGCACTGACTGCTCTTCTTGAGTACCTGGGCTCAGTTCCTTTACCCACATGATGGCCTACAACGACCTGCAACTCCAGTTCCAGAGGATCCGAAGCTTTCTAACCTCCATGGACACAAGGTTGCCACATGGTGCTCATGAATACAGGCAGACAAAATACTTACATACATAAAATAAAAGACATACCTTTAAAAACAAAACAATCCAATTAAAGAAAGCAAGTAAACTATGATTATTTCATTGGTTTCAAGGCTCCTTTATAATCTGTGCCACATATCTGGATCCTGACTAACTGTCTGTGCTGGGTAGTTTTACGTCAATTTGACATAATCTAAAAGTCATCGGAGAGGAGGAAACTCAATTGAGAAAATGTCTCCATAAAATCCAGCTGTAAAGGGCTGGAGAGATGACTCAGTGGTTAAGAGCTTTGCCTGCTGTTCCAGAGGTCCTGAGTTCAATTCCCAGCAACCACATGTGCTCACAACCGTCTGTAATGAGATTTGGTGCCCTCTTCTGGCCTGCAGGGATACATGCAGGCATACATAATAAATAAATAAATCTTAAAAATAAAATCCAGCTGTAAGGTATTTTCTTAATTAGTGATTGATGGGAGAGGGTCCAGCCCATTGTGGGTGGGGCCACCCCTGGGCTGGTGACCCTGGGTTCTGTAACAAAGCAGGCTGAGCAAGCCATGATGAAGAGCAAGTGAGTAAGCAGCATCCCTCCCTGGCCTTGCATCAGCTCCTGCCTCCAGGTTTCTGCCCTGTTTGATTCCTGTGCTGACCTCCTTCAGTGATGAGCTATGATGTGGCGGCATAAGCCAGACAAACCCTTTCCTCCCCAACTTGCTCTTTTGGTTATAATGTTTCTTCACAGCAATAGAAACCCAAACTAAGAGAGGATCTTTCACTATAATAAACATTCCCTTCAATAGTTCTCTGGTGAAAGGCATACCTTGACACCATATAGGAGGGGATAAATGAAGACATTAAAATAAGCATCTCAGCATGGTTCTACAGATCTTTAACCCTAGGATTCAGAAAGTAGAGAGAGGTGAATCTCTGCAAAATTAAGCCCAGCCTGGATCAATACTGAGTTCCAGGCCAGCCAGGGCTACATAATAAAACCATCTTGGAAGGAAGAGAAATGGAGGGATGGAGGAAGGGAGGGAGGAAGGAAGCTAAAGCACAGGACTGGAAAGATGGTCCCATGGTTAAGAGCGCTAGCTGCAGAAGCCTGAGGACCTAAGCTCAGACACCAGCGTGCACATAAAAAGCCATGCACACCACACACACCCATAACCTAGCACTGTGTGGGGTAGACACAGACACCTGACATCTTCCTCTGGCCTCCTGAGTACTCACAGGTGCATATACCCAAACACACATCACACACACCGCTCACAAAACACACACACGCAATGTCTAAGGAAATCATAGTATTCAAAGAAAATTAGAAGCCATGGCTTATGAAAAATAATGGAAGGAAAAAAGACATTTTACCTATAAGAAAGCAGAATTGAGGGCTAGAGAGATGGCTCAGTAGTTAAGAACATTTGCTGCTCTTCCAGAGGACTCAAATTCAGTTCCTAGCACCCATGTTGGGTGGTTCACAGCCACCCAACCTATTACTGCAGTTCCAGGGGATCTGATTATCTTCTTCGGGTCTTTTATTTATTTATTTATTTATTTATTTATTTATTTATTTATTTATTTATTTATTTATTTATTTATTTATTTATTAAGTATATAGTGGTCTGCCTGCATGTGTCCCTGCAGGCCAGAAGAGGGCACCATATTTTATTACAGATGGTTGTGAGCCACCATGTGGTTGCCGGGAATTGAACTCAGGACCTTTGGAAGTGTAGCCAGTGCTCTTAACCTCTGAGCCATCTCTCCAGCCCCTTCTTCAGGTCTTCTAGCACTCACGTGCAGACACACATATACATAATTAAAGTAAGAGATTAAGAGTTTTGCTTTTGTTTGTTTTTGTTTGTTTGTTTGTTTATTTGTTTGCTTTTCAAGACAGGGTTTCTCTGTAGCTTTGGAGCCTGTCCTGGAACTCGCTCTTGTAGCCCAGGCTGGCCTTGAACTCACAGAGATCCACCTGCCTCTGTCTCCCAAGTGCTGGGATTAAAAGCCTGTGCCACCACCGTCCAGCAACTCTTTTAAAACCCTGGACGCTGGCTGGGAGGTGGCTCAGTGGGTTAAGTACTTGCTGTGCAAGCATGTGATGAGAGGCTGGATCCCTCCCTCCCACGTAAAAGCCAGACATGGCAGTCTGTATCTGCAACCCAGTACTCAAGGGCAAGGGCAGGAAGAGCTTGCTGGCAAGACCCAGGTTCAGCTGAGAGATCCTGTCTCAAAACTTAAAGTGGAGAACAGAAGACATATGATATTCAGGTGTACACAGGCAAACACGCACATGAATGCCACCCCGTGAACTAAATAGCCCTGTACAAAGGGAGAACCTGGAAGTGAAAGTATGCATTTGGACCCTGCTAAGAAGAGCCTTCTATTTCAGTCTAGTAGCTTGATTCAGGCTCAGCTCAAGATTGACTCTTTTTCTCCTAGGAGCAATATTCCACAAATAGCTCCTTAGCCAAACCAATAAAATCAGGCCGCAATCAGTAGCCTTATTGGAAGACATGAGATGCAGAAGGCAGGGCACACAAGAATATCTTCTATAAACCAATGCTGACTCCAGACATTTCAAAAGCACACTTAGTAACTCCTTCGAGTCACTCCATCAAAGCACTATGTCCTTTCAAACTCACATAGTCCTCTAACAAATGCTAATTAGTCCTGCTACTTTTGTATCCGTACTTTTCTTTGCTGTAAAGCTCAACATGCAGGCATCAGAAGTCAATGAGCTCTGACTACTTACATCCTGCATACAGGGAAGAACAAGCTATGGGCTATTAGCTCACCAGGGAATGCTGTGTTTAACACCTACACATGAGAAAACCTCCCACAAAGGAAATGCATGTATGTAAAACCCAAATACAGACTTCCCCCACTGTCACACAGCTCCAAATACACTAAAGGGAACAAAAGCAAGAGTTCTCGCTTGTTCAGAAAATAAGAAATTCCTTTCTTGCTGTTTCCTTCTTTAAAGCAAGTAAGTTTACTGAGATGTAGTATATATATGCTACTTAGAGCTGCACAGAAGTTTCTATATTTCACTGTAATTGAATTAGTATAAATCTTGGCTGGGCACAGAGGCATGTATCTATAACATACAGGGAAAGCTGAGACAAGATCATTTGTGTCCAAGAGTTCAAGGTCATCTTGGGAAACACCAGGTAAATATAGGAAAAGAAGGAAGGAAGGAGGGAAGAAGAGAGGGAGGGAGGGAGGAATGGAGGGAGGAAGGGAAGGAAGGGAAGGAAGGAAGGAAGGAAGGAAGGAAGGAAGGAAGGAAGGAAGGAAGGAAGGAAGGAAGGAAGGAAGGACGGACAAAAGCAGGTATGTCCGTGCATTCCTATAATTCCAGCAAAGACAGAGGACCTAAATACAATCTCTCTTTAAGCAAGCCTGGTGTGGTAGTGAGTGCTTGTAATGTCAGCACTGGGAGGAAGATCCCTGATGCTTATTGGCTGACCAGCCTAGCATAATGGGTCCCTTCTAGGCAATGAAAGACCCTGCCCCCCAAATCAAGGTATCCTGTACCTGAGGAGTAACATCTGAAGTTGGCCTCTGGCCTGCACATGTGAGCATACATATACTTGTGCACTCTCACACAAACACAAATAGAAAAGATGAAAAAAGAATTGGTAAAAAACAAAAGAAATTCCACATCAGGTTCACACAAGAAGGGACAGAGACTGAATAATAAAACTGGATAAGAAAGGGGCTTAATTTTGAGACTGAGTTCTCCCTGAGAAACATCACAACTGAGACTGTAAGATCTGTATACTTGTACAATCAGGACAATTTTTGTTATTGTTGTTTTGTTTTTGAGACAGGGTTTCTCTGTCTAACTCTGTCTGTCCTAGAACTTGCTCTGTAGACCAGGCTGACCTGGAACGCACACAAATCTGTCTGCCTATGCTTCCTGAGTGCTGGGATTAAAGGCGTGTGCCACCATCACCTGACTCAGGACAACATTTGTAATAAATTAGTAAATATTTATGCATTTGCTGTAATGATCTATCCTGTCCCTTTAAGACACAAGGCCCGCCCACATCCTCCCCTGTCCACTGAGGCAGGCAGATCTTCCTTCCTGCTTTTCCATCTCCCTCTCAAAGAGGCAGCTTCTGCCTCTCCCTTTTCTTTCTCTCTCTCTCCCTCTCTCTCTCTGCCCCTCTCTCTGCTCTTCTCCCTTACTCCCTTCCCCCTCCATAACCCACTAAATAAATATCCAACCTCACTTTGCATGGCGTGCCTATCCCGCAGCATGGTTCCCTGCCCTGGACCAGCTGCCTTCAGAGACCTGCAACGTGGTCTTGTGCACTGTCCTCGCCCGGGACCCACTGCCTGCCACCACTTGGAGACTTGCAGCGTTTCTGCCACTGCAGCCACTGCAGCCACTTGGGGATCTGCAGCATTTTATTTTTACCTTTACGCTAAGTCCTGGGCTGACCTCCAGTACCACACGACCCTAGTGTGATAGTGTTCAAAGATGCAAGGAAAGCCTGGGAGAACAGGGATTAGATGTTCAAGGACAGCCTCTAATATACAGTAAGTCTGAAACTAGTCTCAGCTGCATAAGATGCCTCCTCAAAGGGGGCCAAGCAGACACAGTGGTACAGGCCTGCCATACTCAGGAAGCTGAGGCACAAGGATCACCATAGCCTGGGAATTCAACCATTCTTGAGCATTCTATTTTAGAACAGACCACACATAAAGACCAAACAAACAATTCGGGGGCATCAGAGGACACTGTAAAAAATGAAAGGCAATCTATGGAATGGGAGAAAATACTTAACAATCATCTAATAAAGGGTTGATATACATATTACATAAAGAACGCCTAAAATTCAACAACAAAACTCAACTAGCTCCTCACACTTGGGAGGTAGAAGCGGGAGGATCTCTATGAGTTCAAGGTCACCTGATTTATGTAGTAGGGTTCTAGAATAGGTAGAGTTACACAGTATGACCTTATCTTAAAAATAAACATGCAAACAAACAAACAAAAAACCCAGTTGAAGAATGGGAGGAGTGAGAATATGAGCAAAGAGATAGAGACCATGATGGGGACACCCACTGGAATAGTTTACCTGAGCTAATGGGAGCTCACAAACTCTAGCCGGACAGGGAAGGAACCACCATAGGACCAAACTAGACCCTCTGAATGTGGGTGACAGTTGTATGGTTGGGGCAGACTGTGGGGCCCCTGGCAGCAGCACCAGGATTTATCCCTACTGCTTATGCTGGCTTTTTGGGAAACCATTCTCTTTGGATAGATACCTTGCTCAGCCTAGATATAGTAGGGAGGGCCTTGGACTTTCCCCGAAGCAATGTGCCTTACCCTCTCTGAGTAGTGGATGGGGCAGGGAGGTGGAGGGGATGGGAAGAGGGGAGGGAGTGGAAACTGGGATTGGTATGTAAAATGAAAAAAAAAAAGATAGTTTTCTTATTTTAAAAAATAAAATTAAAAAGAAGTGGAAAAAATAAACCCACTCAATTACTACATGGGAAAGGGAGAGAGCTAAGGCTACAGCTTAGTGTAGAGCACTTTTACTAGCACATCCCAGGCCCTGAGTGTGACACACAGGAGGGTGTGGCAGGGTGGCTGGACATGGTGTGGCACATGCCCAGCACCCTCAGGCCAACCTGAGTTACATATACGCAGTTAGTCACTGTCACCCCCACCTCTAAAAAAAAAGAAAGAGAGCTGGAGGGGGCAGGATTTGAATAAATATTTCTCAAAGGCAGCGATATAAATGTCTAAAAAATTTTTGAAAAATGTTCAACATTACTATTAGTCATTAGAGAAGCAAATTAAAACTATAATGAGATACTTCTTCACACCCATTAGGATGGCTAGTACCAAAAAAGAGAAAAGTATTAACAAAAATGTATAAAAATTAGGATGTAAAATAGTGCAGCCACTTTGAGAAATGGCTGACAAGTTCTCCAAATGTTATATATAAACTATCATATATTGTAGTAATTCCACTTCTGAATCAAGGTATTGAAGAGTTTCAGTAGAATCCTGTTTATGTAAGCATCATTCATAGCATCCAAAAGATAGAAGCTACTCAAGTTTTCTCAACATTACAACAGAGTAACAAAATGTGACAGATAATGTATAATGGAATAGTGTTCCGCCCACAGAGGAAGTTTGGACACAGACTACACATGCCAAAGCACAAATATGATTCTGATATGAAGTTCAGGGTAGTCAAATTATGAAAATCAGAAAACAGAATGCTGATTGCCAGGTGCTAGAGGTTAGGGGTTAGGATGGGGGGGATTTAAAGAGTACCTAGTTTGGGTTAGGAGTCTAGCTAAGTGGCAAAGGCTCAACTTTGAGTCCCCAGCACCACTCATGAATACATAAAGTTCTGGAAATGGATGATGGTAGTGGTTGCACAACAATATAAATATCCTTAATGTCAAGGAATTATATGGTTAAAAATAATTAAAATTTCAGTTGAAGAGATGTCTTAGCAATTAAGAGCACTCTCCTAGAAGACCTGGGTTTAATTTCCAGCACCCACATGGTAGCTCACAACTATCTATAACTCCAGTCCAGGAAATCTGATGCCCTCTTCTGACCTCTTCTGACCATGTCTGGACACACATGATGCACAGACAGACATGCAGGCAGAAAACCCATACATACATGATGATGGTGATGATGATAATGATTGATGATGATATAGAGGAAATGCAGTGCAGAATTATTCCAAGAGAGTTTTAAGCTGAGTTTAAGAAGGGCATGCTAAAATCACCCTTACCTTTGACGATCTTTACCTGAATCTCCTAAACCAAGAGTCTTAAACTGCACTACTGTTCACAGTCCTAGCTATGACCTTATGTAAAACCTCACTTTGCAGTGTAAACCAAATTAGGGCAAAACAGATGATTCGCCATATGGGTTTCGGGGCTTGGTTTGTTTCTAGCTGTAGTCTTAGTAGACTGGAAAACATCGACTATTAAAATAAATAATGCTTCTAGTCACCAAGTAAACAACTTACTGTGGCTTCACTTTAGTGCTGTGTTGTAATGTATGTAACGTTTCCTAATCTAAGGGAGCTGATCAGGGTCTGATTAACACAAGCAGGGCTATTACTGATAAATTCTTTTTTTTTTGTTTTGTTTTGTTTTTTGTTTTTTTGAGACAGGGTTTCTCTGTAGCTTTGGAGCCTCTCCTGGAACTAGCTCTTATAGACCAGGTTGGCATCGAACTCACAAAGATCCACCTGCCTCTGCCTGCCCCCCAAGTGCTGGGATTAAAGGCGTGCGCCACCACTGCCGGGCTTACTGATAAATTCTAACTCGAGTGATAATCTACATCGAGGGCAGACAACTACAAGCCATGGTCACGTAGTCCCTGCTGTTTACGGGTCATCAGCTCAGGGCCCTGCTCAAATCTTTTCCTTTAGTCTCAATTTTACCCCATACTTTAGTCTAAATCCACTTCTCAGTAAACCAAGTTGCATCCTTCTGCTGAGTGCCTGAACATGAAACTGCAACTCCTTTCAATTCGTCAGTGCTCACGTTATTAAGAGAACCTCTAAGTAGGAGGCAGATATTGAAGCCCAATCAGGTGCATGAAAAAAAAAAAAGAGTTGGGGAGACCTCACATTTCCTTCTCAGCTCTAATTTTGCCTCCTCCTCCTCCTCCTCCTTCTTACTCTTCCTCCTCCTCCTTCTTCTTTTTGGTTTTTCATGACAGGGTTTCTCTGAAGCTTTGGAGCCTGTCCTAGAACTAGCTCTTAGCTCTTGTAGACCAGGCTGGCCTCGAACTTAACAGAGATCCACCTGCCTCTGCCTAAAAGAGTGCTGGGATTAAAGGCGTGCGCCACTAATGCCCAGCTAATTCTGCCTTCTTTAACAGTGATTTCTAAGCCAGGGTGGTGGTGTGCACCTGTAATCCCAGTGCCAGAGGGAGATGGAAACAGGAAAGATCATATGTGTAAGGCCAGCCTGGAGTACCAAGTAAATTCAAAATCAGTCTCAGCTACTAGCACTTGGTAGGTAGCAACATGAATATCAGGAATTTAAAACCAGCCTTGAGTACAAAATAAATTCAAGGCCAGCTTAGTATACTGAGATCTGTCTCATATAAACAAATGAAAACCACAGAATGTATGGGGAGAAAGGAGACAAGCCCTCTAAATGAACCTTAAGGGTACCACAGGATATCTTACTCTTCTTATGAAAGGACACAACAATTCCTTTGGGAGGAATAAGCTCTGCTTGTTGGTGACATCAGGTGTTCCAATTAAAATTGCAGCTCTACACAGCTGTATTTTCAAACTCTGCTAAGGATCAAACGGAAGAGAGGGTTGTTTAGACACAAATAACTTTGATAACTGTGCAGCATCATGACTAAGCCACGAAAGACAGTGAGAAGCAGATTAACAGCACTTGAAGTGCCAAGCCTGTGGGAGGACTTTAACCCCCACTGCCACAACTAAAGCTCCAAAGAACAGAAAGATCTGTGGTCATCTGTTGCTCTCCATCTTCTGGGCAGGCTGTAAGTCATGGTGGTCATTAGACCTCCACAGGCCAGGAGATCCAAAGACACAGTTTTACACTGTCATCAATTAGCTAGACACCTCCCAGCCTGGACATCTGAAAGTTTACCTGCAGCTCATCTCATTCTGGGGCTCTGGAAGAGCCCACTACAAGATAGCTGACAAGAGTTTGTTCACAGTGCCTTAGAGATCCTTCTCGTGTGGCAGCAGCACAAGTAGCCTTTAGAAACAGCTAAAATAAATTTGTGCACCACCGTGGCTTTCCTGCTAAGCCTTTACACAACAGTATCCCTCGGAGACTCAACAGTCAGATTTTCTGACATACACTCCTATTTTCTCAACCACCCAAAGCCACAGATACACAACACAAACTTTAAAAGAAAGACAGAGAGGCAAAAGGAAGCCTGGCTCAGTCGTGCCTTTTTATCCTTCAGGTAAGAGAATACTGAATGAGACAACTGCCTTGATCACTCTCATCCAGCACAATCAAGATCCACTTTAACTTTCGCCAGACAGAAAAATAAAAGTAACTAGGAATTACTAAGCAAGGCTCAAAATAAGGCTAAAAATCAAGGCCAGGTGTAGTGGTGCATGCCTTTAATCTCAGCACTCATCAGGAAAAGGCAAGCAGATCTAAATCTGAGGCATGACTGTTCTACTATTGAGTTCCAGGCCAGCCAAGATTACATAGAGAAATCCTGTCTCAAAGTTAAAGTGGGGTGGGGTAGAAAATTGGCTCAGCAGTTAAAAGCACTTGTTTTTGCAGAGGACCCAAGTTCAATTCTTAGCACCCACATGGTGGCTCACAACTATCTAAAAACCAGGAGCAAGGGACTGCATAGCCTCTTCTGCCCTCCAGGTCCACCAGGCACACAAATGGTATACTTACAAGTAACATAAAAATAAATAAAGACCCGGGCAGTGGTGGGACACGCCTTTAAACCCAGCACTTGGGAGGCATAGGCAGGAGGATCTCTGAGTTCAAGGCCAGCCTGGACTATAGAGCAAGTTCCAGAACAGCCAGAGAAACCCTGTCTTGAGGAGGGTGGGGGGCGGGACGAGAGAATTACCATAGATACAGCAATTCCCCATATGGTCCTATGCCCCAAAGAAGTGAAAGTAAAGCCTCTTTACTTCTTTTAAGATAGTCTTGCTATATAGTCCAAAACAGTCTAGAACTCGTGAACCATCACCTACCCACCTTGGTCTCCCAAGTGCTGATATTAAAGGTATACAACACCAGAAGCAGGATCTCAAACACAACACCTATTCATAGCAGCGTCATGTACAAAACCAAAAAGTAACAACTCAAGTGCCCATCAACAAGTGAATAGATAAAATATGGTGTAGAAGTACAATGAAAATATTACTTGGCCTAAGAAGGAAAGAGATTCCGGCATGCTGTAAGAAGTATGAAACTTGAAGACATCATTCTACATGGAATGACTACAATTTTACAGTTTCTCAGGAGCTAATGGCTGACACCAGCATCCCCATTTAATAGGTGGCAGAAAAGGTTCAGAGATGCTAATCTGCTCAAGGTCATATGGCAAACAGTAGCAGCAGCTTTTTTCACTTAATTTCATTCCATGCCTTCTAGTCCGTGGGGAAAGACAAAGCAGCATAAGGCATTTCTCTGTGAACCTGGAACTCTACACCCTGAGAGGAGGAGGCTGGGCTCACAACGTTGCAAGGCAACCAAAGCAGGGTCTTCCAAAACACACTCTGTCTTTGAGAAGCAGCTTCCTTGCTGGCAAAGTATATTTTGAGGCAAGTGTGATGACAAATACCTGTCAACTCAGCACTTTAGTAGAAGCAGAAGGAACAGGAAACAGGAGTTCAAGGTCACCCTTGGCTATGTACTGAGTTTAAAGCCAGCTTGTGCTATGAGAATCTGTCTCAAGGTGGGCAAAACAAAGATATTTTAAGAAGCATATAACATACGCTACAGAGTTTAAAGGTTAAAAGATTAGAGAAGATGGCATGTGGACGAACTGGAAGGACACCCCAAGCCTGGCATTTAGTGGGTGAAAAGAGCCGTCCAGAAGGAGCAAAGGTGAACTGTTCTTAGTCTCATCAGTATGTGTCTCTGGTCTGGATTTAGTGTTAGAAGATTCAAACACATCTTTCCAATAATATCTTGAGGAAGTTGAATGGGTCCTTGCTGCTTCAGTCAAATACTTAATTAGCCACAGTGAAAATGATGTGCTTATTCTCTACAGGAAGCCCAGTTTGAGAACTGAAATGAAAGGGGAGGTCTGGCAGTCATGCAGACAAGGAAACAGCCATGGTGACTGGCATCTTTTCAAGGCTCAGCCCAGTTCTTCCAGTTACTTAGAGAAGGCAGAAAAACTCAAATCAGCTGCCTGGTGACCCTTGGGAAGAGTAAGGACAGCAGCCAAGGCAGAAACTATTGAAAGTAGAAGATAACGCAAACAGGCCCCAGAGGAGATGCCTGGAAGGCCTGTGTCAATACACGATAATAAACATAACGTGTAGGGCCCGGGTTTGCCCCCTGCTCCTGGGGTTACTTGAGGACAGTTTCTGGTCAGCCAGCTGAAACATTTTGTTTGTTTTTGTGCTCCCCCTGCCCCGCCTGGTGATTAGCTGTAGGGCATTGTTTACTCCATCTTGGGTGTGGCAATTTCCCACCTGTCTGGGGGGAATTCCTTGTGCAGCAGCTAGGCATATAAGGATTTTCCCAAAGTTGAATAAATGGCATTTGGCTGATCTCCTTTCGAATGACCCAGGTCTCTTGTGTGTTCTTTCAATCTCCAGGCCCTTGCCCGGCTCGCGTACGATACAGTGGCACACGAACTGTACCGAGAGGGTAACACAGAATCGGGTGTTACAATAACATACATTATCTTTCTATGTACTTATACTCTAGCCCAGAACCTGGTGTTTCATTCAGACATCCAAGTCTGTCTTACTGCCCTAGGGTCACAAAGGGTAATCTGGGAGAAGAGTCTGTCATGCCAAATTCTTTTAGAAACTCACATTTCTTGTAAGGACCCAAAGTGTTTTGATTGCTTGCTAGGTGCAGACAGGCGTCTTTGGCGAGCTTTATAGATGTTTGCTCAGAGTGTCTCTGGAGGCAGCAGGCAGTCCAGCCTTCACTGCAGTGCTGTTGGCACACCTCACCCCAGGCTCCCTCGGCCCAGCCCACCTAACACACAGACTTCACAGCTCTCCTCTTACTCCCAGAGGTGACACACACTGTAGTAAATCACTTCAGAGACATTTTACTTTAAAACAAAGAGAGAAGGGAAGATAGGAATAAACATCACACCCCTGCTCTCTCACACATTAGAATCTATACAAAGTTGTAAATACGCGCTACTATTATTGGAGTGTCTGGCAAGCCTTACATCTGGAGCTAAATCAAGTGCCCCATCTGTCGGGTTTGCCTGTTTTATTCAACGTTAACTTCTTGATTGTTTGCAAAAACAATTTAATAACTGTTGAGAAAAAGGAAAATCATAGGCACAAAGGGAGGAAACAATGGGGGACAGTCAACTGAGCTCAACACCAGAACCCTTTTCCTCCCTCCCCACTTACAGACCACTTCCTCCTGTGAGAACTGCTTCCTCCTGACTCGGTGAACCCCATGTCTGACAAAATTTGTCCAACAAATATAGCATTTTTTTTGATATTTCATAAGGACTAGTGACTTTGACTTTGACTTATGATATTTCATAAGTGACTTAGCCCCAGGGATTTTGTTTGCCTGTGTTTATCACAAATAGAAATATCTATTTACAGTCACATGTGAGAGTCCTACATCTCCATGAAGAGACCACAGTGAAGAGAAGAGGAAACCATATGTACAAAGAACACTTTGGCAGCTAAGGTGCCTGCAAAGGGCATGCAATCATCGCTCAGGTAGAAAATTCACAGAACAGCCAGCACTTTGAGCTATTTCAATATGACAAAGTGAAAGCCTCATGCACTCCTGCTTTTCTTGATCAGGTATGACAATTTCTTCCACTCCTACAGACATCAGGGCTTAAAATAGTAGTGGTGCTCAGAGCGTTTTCCTTGGGAAGGTGCAATAAACCTCAGGATGAGCAAGGAACTGTGAAAGAAATTCTCATTCCTTACCTGATATTAACCAATGCATGCGTCACCTTGCTAGCTGCTTCCTTCCACTGGCCTGCGTTGGTAGAAAGCCTAAGGACTGTGGAAGGAAAGAACACAGATCTGTCAAGCTCTTGACACAAAACACAAACAGAGTCTGAGCCATTCTCCTACTGTAAAACAGTCATCAAATAAGGGCTTAGAGAATAGTTCAACTACTTTCTCCATGAATTTTCTTCTTTCTCTAACTTCTCACTTTCTATCAAAGTAGTCACTTCTCCTTCCCTGCCTTGGGCTTCTCCTAGGCTGTCCCGATAATGGGCTCCAAAACTTAGTTTCTATGTTCATTTGACATAGAAAGATGAAGCCATAGCTCAGTTGACCACAATAGCATGAAGACCTAAGTTAGGTCCCCAAAGGCCCTGGAAAATGCCTGGTGTGGTGACACATGCCTATAATCCCAGCACTGGTGAGCAGGAAACAGGCGGACCACTGGGGCTTGCTGCTGGCTAGTCGGCTTAGCCTTCTTGGCAAACTCCAGGCCAATGAGAGGCCCCGTCTAAAATGATAAAGTGGACAGCTCTTGAGGCATGACCTGACACTGATCTCTGGCCTCCAAGTACACATGCCTGTGCAAACACATGCACACTCACAAATATCTATAAAGGGGTGGCAATGTGAGGGTAACCTGCTTGCCATGTTTACTATTTCCATAATATAGCAAGGGTTACACTTGGTTGGCATGGAACTATGTAGACCAGGCTGGCCTCAAACTCACAGCACTCCTACTGGCTGAGTTGCTATCCCTTCTTGTTCTATGTGTATCTTTATAAACTATAGCCATACACCAGCCAAATAGGACAAATAATCTTTCCAGGTAAAGAATGATCATGTTTCAATCAATGAATCAACTGTTTTGCTCCTCTAACTTACATAGAGTGACCTGCAAAATGAGTCAAAAGAAAGCAGTCACTATCTGAACAAACACACTCATGGAGCAGGGGTGAAGGGGCAGAGAGAAGACAGACAGCACAGTGAGCACACTCCCTGACAGTCATGGCCTCCAGGCCACACGGTGCTGTGGCCACGCCATTCAGAATACACAGACAGCACAAGCACTCCCGGGATAAACAAACAGCAGGCAGGGTTTCAAATATGTTTTTGCTTTTCCTGTGTTTATAAGCATGCACACACATACACACACACACACACACACACACACACACACACACACACTCGTGTGTACAAGTGCATATGCCCATACATGTGCATATAAAGACCAGAGATGGACTTCTTCCTCTACTGCTCTGCATCTTAATATTTTTTTAACTTTGCTAATTTATGTGTGTGCTTACAGAGGTGAGAGGACAATTTGTAGAAGTTGATTTTCGGGGCTGGAGAGAGGGCTCAGCGGTTAAGTGCACTGACTGTTCTTCCAGAGCACCTGAGTTCAATTCCCAGCACCCACATGGCTGTTTACAACTGCTGATAACTCTACCTCCAGGGGATTTGACACCCTCGCACAGACATACAAGCAGACAAAATACCAATGCACATAAAGTAAAAATAAATAAATCATTTTTAAAAAAAAGAAGATTCTCTTCTTCTACCATGGGTTTCAAGGAATGAACTTAGGTTATCAGGCTTAGAGGCAGGTACCTTTGCCTGCTGAGCCATCTAGCTGGCCCCTCCACCTTATTTTTTGATACAGAGTCTCTTACTAAATCCAGAAGCACTGACTGATTAAACTAATGTCAAGACAAGCCTCTGGATCCTCCCATTTCCATCTCCCCAGCATGGGTTACAAGTGCACACAGTCATAGCTGGATCCTCTCCTGTCTCCATCTCCCCAGCATGGGTTACAAGTGCACACAGTCATAGCTGGATCCTCCTGTCTCCATCTCCCCAGCATGGGTTACAAGTGCACACAGTCATAGCTGGATCCTCCTGTCTCCATCTCCCCAGCATGGGTTACAAGTGCACACAGTCATAGCTGGATCCTCCTGTCTCCATCTCCCCAGCACGGGGTTACAAGTGCACACAGTCATAGCTGGATCCTCCTGTCTCCATCTCCCCAGCATGGGGTTACAAATGCATATAGTCATAGCTGGCTTTTTAATGTGGAGACTGCTGACTCTGGTCTTCATGCTTGTGTAGCAAGCATTTTACCCATTGAACCAACTTCCCGTCCCCTAAACATGTTCTTAAAGACTGTTGGGTTATAGAGATAAATATGTGGAGTGTTTACAAACTATCAGGCATTACACAAAGGTTACATATCATACAGCATACAGATAGGTGTTGTGTAATAATTTCCTCTGAGATTCAAACATTCCATCCTGCAGGGAAGCTCCTTAAGCAGAAAGGTAAACAATTCAAAGGAACTTCAGGAAGTCCCTAAAACTGACCAGATTCACTAAGCCCCTAGCTGATGAGTAAACAAGCCAAACTTCTGAGAGTCACTTGAAAATAAGCCAAGTTACAAAAAGGTCTCTTAGACGGGCCAAGCTACAAAGAAGACCCAGAGAATAGACCAGCTACCTGAAGAAATAAAACCAGCTGAACTGCCTGAAAGAGGTTTAGACCAGAGTCCCTTGGAAAGGTCACTTTCCAGCCTGTTGGACTGGCCACAGGCTAAGCAGTGTGCTCCAGGTTTCCAGCTTTCGTGAGCAGTCACCAATGCTGGGCTGGGCCTTAGTGAGGCAGCTAGCTGTCTTCGAGTCATTTCTGCTCCTGTAAGTAACTCCTCACCCAAAACTCACAGATTTACCAAGTGAGATTTTGGTGGTATCTGTACTTTGGTCTATCCTGAGCTTCCTATCTAGGGTGAGTAGACGTGTATGTTGTACCCCTACAAAAGTCTTGTCGCACAAGAATAGGAAACCCAGAATCAGAGAAAACAAGTGACTGTTCATTCATAGTTTTGTTGTTGTTGTTAGGGAGGTTGTTAGTTTGTAGAATTTTGATTTGTTTTTAAACATTTATTTGAGAGAGAGAAACTATGTGTCTGTGTGTATGTTCATACATACACCTACCTGTACGAGTCTAGTGATCATGGAGTATAAAAGAGAGTGTCAAAACTGCTGGAATGGAAGTTTTAGGTGGTTGTGAGCCACTGATGTAAGTGCTGGGATCCAAACTCCAAGTCCTCTGCAAGAACAGCAGGTTCTCTTAACTGTAGAGTCATCTCTCCAGCCCAGTTTTTGTTTTTGTGAAACAGGGTCTCATGCTGTAGTCTAGACTGGGGTGGGACTCATTATACAAACCAAGATTCAGGCAATCTTCTGGCCTCAGATGGCCTCCTGAGCGTGGGATTACATGTGTGAACCACCATGGCTAGCTTCATCATTCACAACCTCTTATCAGAGCTGGTACCTGAACCTTGAGAGAATGTTCTATTGAGAGCTGGTGTTTGAACCTGGAAGAGATGGCTCTAGGTCTGGTACTTGTGGAGGAGTGAGTAAAATTATGACCTCTCAAGTCCACTGTTAGGCCCACATCTAGTCCTTGCTGCCTGCGAGAAAACAACAATAGCTGTGGGAGCCCACAGAAGTGGGTCTGTTCCACCTTGACCAAAGAAAGGTTAGAGAAGCCTATTCCTGTTCCTTCAAGGATAGGACAGGAGGTTTGACCCAGGGAGTGGCTGCCTACAGAATGCTTGGACTAAGGTGTAGTCCTTACATGCCCTGCCTAAACAACAGAATGCTTAACTCATATAGTTGCCTGATGTTTCAGGCATTCAGATTATCTGAAGCAGATAATTGCTCTGTTTGTTCTTCGTATCATGTTAAAACAGTCTTTTGCCTTCTCTCCCCCCACCTTTTGAATCGGGGGAATAAAAACATATGGAAAATAAACACGGGTGAATTCAGAACTTACCAGGTTATGCTCGCAGTGCTATACTATGTCTCTGTACTTCTTTCGTTTCTCTGTTCCTCCTATCTAATATTTCTAATCCACATGCGCGTACCCTGGAACGTGCGAACCCCATTGAGGCTGGACCCTAACAAGGACCAGCAACACAAAATGCTTGTTGTGAAAACTAAGTGAACTGACACACATACAGCTCTTAGAGAAATGCCCACCACAGAGTAAATGCTTTGTAAACTTTTCTTTTCTTTTTTTTTCCCATGATATTTATTGAGCTCTATAATTTTCTCTGCTCCCCTCCCTGCCACTCCCCTCTCTCCATCAACCCTCCCCCAAGGTCCCCATGCTCCCAATTTATTCAGGAGATCTTGTCTTTTTATACTTTCTACTTCCCATGTAGATTAGATCTATGTAAGTCTCTCTTAGTGTCCGTATTGTTGTCTAAATTCTCTGGAACTGTGGTTTGTAAGCTGGTTTACTTTGCCTTATGTTTAAAAACCACCTATGAATGAGTACATGTGATAATTGTCTTTCTGTGTCTGGGTTACCTCACTCAAAATAATGCTTTCCAGTTCCATCCATTTTCCTGCAAAATTCAAGCTGTTGTTATTTTTTTCTGCTGTGTAGTACTCCACTGTGTAAATGTATCACATTTTTTTTATCCATTCTTCGATTGAGGGGCATTTAGGTTGTTTCCAGGTTCTGGCTATGACAAATAAAGCTGCTATGAACATAGTTGAGCACATGTCCTTGTGGCATGATTGAGCATCTTTTGGATATATACCCAAAAGTGGTATTATTGGGTCTTGAGGAAGGTTGTTTCCTAATTTTCTGAGAAATTGCCACAATGACATCCAAAGGGGTTGTACCAGCTTGCATTCCCACCAGCAATGCAGAAGGGTTCCCTTTTCCCCACAACCTCTCCAGCATAAGTTGTCATCGGTGTTTTTGATCTTGGCCATTCTTACAGGTGTAAGATGGAATCTCAGAGTTGTTTTGATTTGCATTTCTCTGATGACTAAGGATGTTGAACATTTCCTTAAGTGTCTTTCAGCCATTTTAGATTCCTCTGTTGAGAGTTCTCTGTTTAGGTCTGTACTCCATTTTTTTTTTATTGGATTATGTGATCTTCTGGTGTCCAATTTCTTGAGTTCCTTGTATATTTTGGAGATCAGACCTCTGTCTGATGTGGAGTTAGTGAAGATCTTTTCCCATTCTGTAGGCTGTCGTTTTATCTTGTTGACCGTGTCCTTTGCTTTATAGAAGCTTTTCAGTTTCAGGAGGTCCCATGTATTAATTGTTTCTCTCAGTGTCTGTACTGCTGTGGTTCTATTTAGGAAGTGGTTCCCTGTGCCAATGCGTTCAAGTGTACTTCCCACTTTCTCTTGTATAAGGTTCAGTGTGGCTGGCTTTATATTGAGGTCTTTGATCCATTTGGATTTGAGTTTTGTACATGGTGATAGATATGGGTCTACTTTCATTTTTCTACGTGTTGATATCCAGTTATGCCAGCACCACTTGTTGAATATGCTTTCTTTTTTCCATTTGATATTTTTTGCTTCTTTATCAAATATCAGGTGTTCAAAGATGTGTGGATTGATATCCGGGTCTTCTATTCGGTTCTATTGGTCCTCCTGTCTGTTTTTATGCGAATACCAGGCTGTTTTCAGTACTGTAGCTCTGTAGTATAGTTTGAAGTCAGGGATTGTGATGCCTCCAGAAGTTCTTTTGTTGCCCAGGATTGTTTTGGCTATCCTGGGTTTTTTGCTTTTCCAAATGAAGTTGAGTACCGTTCTTTCAAGGTCTTTGAAGAATTTTGCTGGGATTTTGATGGGCATTGCATTGAATCTGTAGATTGCTTTTGGTAAGATTGCTATTTTTACTGTATTAATTCTTCCTACCCAAGAGCATGGGAGGTCTTTCCATTTTCTGGTGTCTTCTTCAATTTCTTTCTTCAAAGATTTAAAGTTCTTGTCATATAAGTCTTCTACTTGATAAACTTTAGCAATCAGAACAACAACAAAAAAGGGTGACCAGGACTGGGGAGAAGCCTCAATGTATAAAGCACTTGCCACATAAGGCTAAAGACTTGGAATCAAATCCTACAAAAATGCAGGCAGGATTGCATGTCTATAATCTCAGTGCCTTACAGGAGGTAAGCAGAAAAAGAGATTCCTCTGAAGTTCAAAGGTCAACAAAAAGACCTTGTCCCAAATAAGGTAGAAGGTGAGGAATGACACTCAGGTTTGTCTTCTGACCTCCACATGCACACAAAGCCATGTATGTTCCCATACTCACACATGAATATGTGTGCATGTGCACATCCTTACAATGCCTGACCAGTTTTGATAGGGATTTAACATCTGAGTTTACCATGATCTGCTTCAGACTCAGGATCCCTATGCAAGAACAGCAGCAGTAATAGCAGTGTGTGTGTGCACGTGCCTTTCCATTATGGGGTTAAAAAAACGAAACAACAGCAATAACAAAAACCAACTTATCTGTTGGTTCCACATTTGTTCTTGCAATGTCTATGTTTTATAAATAGGTGGAATTTTATGAAAGGGAAGACAAGATGGAGATCTTAGCAAAGTGCTGCTTTTCTAATTGATAAGATTTAGCTAGTGCACAATAACTTGGGATAATTCCAAGTTAGAGCTCTTTAGTCTCAACTCAGGGATAACCCAGTATATGTGCAAATTTATTTCCATAATGAAAAATTATTTCAGCAGATCAGACATATCTTTGGTGCTATGTATGTGTTTATGGGTATTTATGAATGAGTAAGTGTGGAGGTCAGAGGTCAGCTTCAGCTTTGGTTCCTCAGATACATCCATTTTGTTGTATAAAAATATTCTTATATGGGGCTGGAGAGATGGCTCAGAGATTAAGAACGCTGACTGCTCTTCCAAAGGTCCTGAGTTCAATTCCCAGCAACCACATGGTGGCTCACAACCATCTACAATGAGATCTGGTGCCCTCTTCTGGCATGTAGTCATCCATGTAGACAGAACACTGTATTGTATACATAATAAATAAAATCTTTAAAAAAAAATCTTATTAGCATATATTAATAACACATGCATTTCATTATGACATTTTCATACATGTACACAAAGCATTTCAATCACACACACCCCCACCTTCTCTTACTTCTCCCATTCCTGCTAATCTCTTTCTTCTTCCTATCCAGCTCAGCTTCTACTTGGGTTTTGCATGTGTGGCCCAGTTGGTTTCATTAGGGTTGTTTACAGGAATGGACAACTTACCAGTAGTTACAACACAGTTTACAGATCCTCAGGGAGGAGTGGGACCCTATGAATGCCTCGTCCTTACGTGACAGGATGTTAATGGACCAACTTTTTCTTTGAGACAGTATCTCTTCCACTCAGTAGGGCAGGCTGGGGGAGTGGAGAGCCCACACATCCTATGGATTCTCTCTCTGCCTCACCAGGGTTGAGATTACAGGTACAAACCTATAATTATGGCTCACTGTCCTGCCTGCCTTCTTCCTTCCCTCTTTCCCTCCTCACCTCCCTTTGATCCTCATATTGTATGCAAGAACATTACCAAATGATCTATCACCACACACCTCAATTATTTGTTTGCTTGTTTGTTTGCTTTTGAGACAGGGTTTTGTTGTAGTTTTGGAGACTGTCCTGGAACTAGCTCTTGTAGACCAGGCTGGCCTTGAACTCACAGAGATCCGCCTGCCTCTACCTCCCAAGTGCTGGGATTAAAGGCGTGTGCTACCACCGCCCAGCAATCTTTTTTTTTTGTTTTTTACAGTTCTTACTTAGTTTTTATTCATAATCATAAACTTAACTCTGCAATCCAGCTAGACTTGAAGGGGAATGAGGAAAATACGGAACCCAAAGAACTTCAGTGAGAGCAGAGATTACAGGGTACTGCGAGCAGATGGGGCTGGGGTGCTCTCTCCTGAGCTACAGAAGGAATGGTCTGGTGGGTAAGAAGCCC
>PVIU01014676.1:0-51051 GCA_004026605.1 Ondatra zibethicus
CGGGAGAAGGGGAAGAAAGGAAAAAAAATTTATTTCTTTAATTATGTTCTTGAATGGAAAAAATAAAACAAAACAATGTATGGAAAAAATAAATAAAAAAATGATTCATTTCTTAAACAGTGATTTCAGAAATCATATTATTTTCTGCAACGCCAACAGGCTCTGGTAGCCAGGGTTCCCATTACTCATAATCTGTTACATTCAAATATCTATAACTTTTCCTGTAGAAAATGTACTTCATCAACAACTCTTAGTCAGAAAGGAAAACTCTAAGAGGAACATGGCGAATGAAACAACACCAACCCACTATTGGTGTTGGATCCTTACTATTTCTCTGAACATGACACGAAGCTGCCATATAACTGATTACAATACAGAAGAGAGCTTTCACATGAAGAGGTCAGTGTATATTATCCACACCCATGCCAACACTATTTTAGAGGTTTCAAGTCAGTGCTTTTTCTTTCCCAATACCTGGTGGAACCCTGAGAATAACACTTTCCTCCAGAAGAGAGAGGAGAATGAGATGCCAGTCCATGACAGCTGAATGGCCTGGCAGGTTTAAGTTCAGTCAGATTTTTAGTGCACTTTACCACAGATGTTCTTAGCGCCTACATCCTTTGGGTCCAGCCACTAGGAATTTCTCTATGCCAAGGGATGTTGCAGAGAATAAGCAGGACTCAGTATGAGAAAATCACTGATGCTCTTAAAATCAATATGCAAAAATAAACTTAAGGGATTTTAGGGAATGTACCCACACCCATACAATTCAGATTTTACACAAATAAAGAACTGGGAGGATTTTTACTATTAACACAAGAGAGCCCTTTTGTAATGGCCATTGACAGTTTGGAAAACAGTCACAATTTTATTATTTAGGATCTTTTTTTGTATTTTTAAAGCTAACAAAAACCTTAACATATCAAGTTATTAAGTGCATGAGGTTATCGAATTCTCCATATAAGAGCTCTCTGTTCCTGTAGCAAGTCCATTCGTCGTAAATATCCCTTCTTCATCACAGAGGATCCTGGATATGACAAAGAGAAATTAAGCAGAAAGATTGTAGTTGGAAGCTTATTGTGTCTTCTTCACTTGCTAATGCAATTTCCTCTCCCAACAGACTGAATCTTAGCTCCAGCTCTCTAGAAGAAAAGTTCATGGCCAGAGTGGCAATCATTTATGTGGGAAGTGGATTCTGAAAACATCTGTAAGGGAGTAGGAAATGCAACAAGGAACAATATTGGCAGCCAATCAGAGGCTTATGATCAAGATACTATTGTGGGCAGCTGGGACTTCAACTTCCAATGAGGACCTCCAGGACCAGACAAAGAGATCCAGATTCTATCAATAATGGCTGATGGCTGTTCCTAGGGAATGTGAGTTCCCCATCATGTCCACACTGCCTTACACGCTGGCCACCAAGCTCTAATAGCCAGATGAAGACCTCTGACAAGGGTGTATAAGTGTCTATTAATGATGGACGGGTAAGAGCTATATGAACCGAATTAGTAAAAATGAGGTCCAGGGATGGGCACAGACATCATATGCTGCTACTAACTGCATACTCTGGCTCTTCTGTGTAGCCACGGGGTGTTGCATAAGAAGTACAATAGGGCTCAACAAGTCTATTTATTACCTGGTTCTCTTGGCGTTCATTATTACCATATCTATTCCACTATGAGAAGTGTACTTCTTTTCTGTCAAAAAGTAGTCTTAATTCTCAGCTCTCACAACCTGTGTTGGAAGTAAACAATAAGAAATCCCTAACAAGGCAAACTGAAGGGCAGGGAAAAAATGCAAGACCTTTCTTTTGAGCATCGCTAATCTCTGAGATTTTCTTGGGCCATACATGTTTTCTGAATGAAATCATCAGCACAATGGTGAGAATAATAACAGTGTCTTTCCTCCCTCTAGGCTTTTACCAACAAACAGCCCTGGTGACAGAGATTCTTTTCTGTGGCTTAAAAAAAATGGAAAGACTTAGATGGAACAAGTTAATATGAAGGCAAAGGAAGGTTTAAACTTCTATTGGTTCCATGTTTAGTCCACAACCTAGCAGACACTGGGCACAAAGTCCTGTGCCTAAGTACAAAGAAGGCCTCTCCTTTGCTATTCTCAGAGGGCCAAATGACCAGTGTCCATCCCACTGTTTCCAAGCCACCATTGACATGCTATCAGATGGTAAGACTGCTAAGTCTGCCCCCCATTCTATAACCTACTGTGTCTCTTAAGTAAGATTCCCTCCTTGAAAGTCCTCATTTTATTTATCAATAGATGTTTTCCCAATGCTTATGTATAAAGGCCATGCCTCCTTCCTCCAATTTATGGGAGTTTTAAGGGGTGCACAAGGATAAGAGCTCCTTGTGAACTAGGCAGGGATGTTAGTAGAGACCACGTCACCTTTTCACTCCCACTTCCTTCTTTTACTTGGTGACCCTGGCTGATTCTAGTGCTTTTCCCTCAAAACCTTTGTGTACATTCATCGCCCACTCTATCCCTGGGAAACCTAATTGGTAACAGAAGTTTAATCCTCCTTTGATGTCAAACAGTAGATTAGCAATGAAAAAGTCCAGATTTTATAAATCCTTCTCTTGAATACTGCTATAGCAATGAATACTTGATCATGACATCTTATAGGTCAAAGGATACTACTTAACTGAGTTAATACAATAAACTGGCCCAATAAGTGTATTAGAGGACTCACAGAGCTAGGTATTAGTGTACTCTGTCCTCTGAGCATAGCAGCCACCACCATCTAATCAGAGAAGCTGTGATTACCTGCATGGACAAGGTCATACTCAGCTGTCCCTTCATTGAAAAGGGTGAGGAGGAGAATCCTAGGACCATCACCTTATAGTTCAGCCATTCCCTTCCTTCTGTCCCCTTCAAAGTTGTCTAAAATCCTTTCCCAGCTGCAGGTGGACTTCAGATGAGCTAGAGTATATCATGGAAAGTCAAAAAAGGGGGAGGGGTCCACCTGTGCAGCTGCTGGGAAGTTCCATACTGGGTTGAGACTTCTGTGACATGGCACTTATAAAGTTTTCTTTTTCTGGAAGTAAGCCAAATAGACTCACTGATTCACCAAGCTAGACCTTAGTGGCATTGTTCCTTTGGTCTGTCATTGGAGAGGTAAACACATACTTCTTTACATCTCTTTAGGAGAAGTTCACAAACCTTTGCCTCAGCTGTATATGTGAAAAAAAAAATGGTCCGGTGGTGGCGCACACCTTTAATCCCAGCAGTCAGGAGGCAGAGGCTGATGATGTCTGTGAATTCAAGGCCAGCCTGGTCTACAGAATGAGTTCCGGGACAGCCTGGGCTGTTACACAGAAAATTTGTCTTGAAAAAACAAAACAAAACAAAATATCAGACATAGTCATATAGTTATAATTAGTAAAGCAGCCTGGATTTGTGTCCAGGCAATTGAATTTGATCTAAACTCTTATTGATTATAGTTGTTATGATTAATTTTGATTGTCAACTTCATTGGATTGAGAAGCACCTAGAAGGTCAGCACAACGCACCTCTGAGTGTCCCTGAAGGTATTTTCAAAGAGGACTAAGCAGGTGTGATGGTTAGTGTTAGCTGTCAATTGTACAGAACTTAGAATCACCTGGGCAGTAGACCATGGCCATGCCTGTGGGAACACTATCTTGATTACTTTAACTGAAGTGGGAAAAGCCACCTACATTTCTCAGACTTTCTTGCAGCTAGGATTTAAGTGTTATATTGTCACTATTCAAGTGGCATTTAAAAGGAAGAAATAAAAGGAAAGCTATGCTTTTGAGACCCCTGCTGCGTCAGCTGCCAAGCTCAGATAGAGAGTCACTGAATTTTCCCCAAGCGTGTGTAGCAAAAATGCCATTGTTTGGTCAAAATCAAAAGGATCCAAGACACTTCATGGAACTTGGGTGGGATAGAAACTATTCCCACTAGGATGTTAAAAAAAAGTCTCCCTGAGGAAACAGCATATAAACAAAGAACTGTATGAAGATCTTGTGCAAATATTTAGGTTCTAAGGAACAGCTAATGCAAATGTTGAGGCGCAAATCAGTGTGGCTAGAGCCACAAGGATGGAGTGAGCCGAGTTCAGCGAGATCACCGCAACTTTGTACTCTGTTGCAAACTATTTGAATTTTATACAGACTGAGCTTGAAAGGCTCTGGCAAGTTCCTCCACATGCAAGGATATGAAACCAAGTGAAATAACTATCTCTAGTTACATAGACTTAAGTAAGAAAATATGTGAGCATAAGAATGTATGTAGAGGCTGGAGAGATGGCTCAGACGTTAAGAGCACTGGCTGCTCTTCCAGAGGTCCTGAGATCAATTCCCAGCAATCACATGGTGGCCCACAACTATCTGAAATGAGATCTGCTGCCTTCTTTTGGCATGCAGACATACATGTAGATGTGTAGATAATAAATAAATAAATGTTTTTTAAAAACTCCCCCTTTGTCCCTGCCACCTGTGGTGGGTGAGGGAACTGACCTGGCCCCTAATGAGCTGCAGCACTGGAGACAGTGAACCCTGTACTTCACCTGGGCAGCACAGTAGAGCCAACCCTGTTGGCATAGGTGTAGGTGAGCCAGCCCCGATGTTGTGACCACGGGAGAGCTGTCCTCATTACTTATCTGTTACGTGGCAGCATGGGCAGGGGGGACATACCCCCATGCCCACCAATGCCTGGGGCAGGTGGGAGAGCTTATCCCTGCCCTTCATCAGCTGCAGCACTCGGGACTGATCCCTACACCTCACCTATGCAGCACAGTGGAGCTGGCCCTGAAGGTGTAGGTGTGGGAGAACCGACCCTGAGGATGCGAAAGTGGGAGAACTGGCCTCACCCCTTGCTCATTGCTTCAAGGGGTGAACTAGCCAGGACAATGCTGGAGAGCCCACCCTGGTGGTGAAGATGGGAGAGCTGGCCAGCTGAGCAACCCTGCAAGTATCCAGGCCCAGCCCGGGATTATGTGTTGGCCCACCCTAACATCCACTCCATCTGTGATCTGCTGGAGCATGGAAGTGGGGTGGGGTCGGTCCTGTGGACCGGGGGCTGCAGAACCTCATGACTCAGTGCAGCAACAGGATGTCCAGGAAGAGTACCAATGAAGGTCCAGTGTTGATGGAGTAGCAGAGACCAGGGGCCTCGAACCAGACCAATGATTCTTTGTGACGAATGTCTGCACATAAAGATGTATGGATAAAGGGGTTTACCGCATGACTCATTGTGTCACACTGCAACTTCCATGTCGAGAATTTCCCTCCTCCCTTTTCTCTTAAATTTTGTTTTGTTTTATTTTTGAGGAAGAAACAAAGAATAAATAAAAAGAAAGTTTAAAAAAGGAATGTTGCAATTAAGTGTAAAAGCAGAAGTCTAGATGAATAGAAGAGTCAAGAACAATTGGTTGCTTTCATGGAGGACGCCAAATGTTATTGAAAGACCATCCTAGAAATCTAGTGTCCAGAAGCCAAGACTAGGTTAGTTCATTTCTCATCCATCAGGGAAACACCTGTTGAGTACCCACTGATCTAGCAGGTGTTCCTTGATACATGCTAGCTATCTAGATGTTGAAGAATCGAAACTGCAAAGATGAGTTAGATATGAAATGCCTTTGTGGAGTTTCATCATCTGAAAGAAAGAGGCCACCTCCCAAGAGCCCTAGGAACAATTATCCCTAAAAGGGAAAGTAGAGTTGCCATGTAAAATACATAATACCCAATTAAATTTGAATTTCATATAAACCATGAATACTTTTTTGATGCATGTATATCAGAGTTAGTTCATGAGACATCCTAATTATGCATTTATTGTGTATGTGAAATCAGATTTTACTAGCTGTCTGGGACTTTAATTCTCTAAATCTAGCAGTAACTATACCTAACAGACACAGCAGCCTTCAAACTGGGACATATTTTGGGCTACCGTGAACACAATTCATGAGACACAGGAACAGAGGAACATCTGGAACCTTGTTTTGAAAAATATGATACACTTCATAACAAGTCAGTAATAGAACTAATCTTTTTCCTACTTATTCTCAAAACATCATTCTCCTTGCTTTACAAAAGAAATAGGTACCTCTTGTTGAATCTTTCTCGAATGCATTACCCCAGGATTTGAAAGCCTCTAAGATGATAAATGAAGGTTCACTCTTAAACTATGCAGGATTGGTATTGGAAAAGTGAAGGACTCTCAAAAATCTTGCAAGTTGGGTGGTCAAATCTTTTACTCAGATTATGGCTTATCAGATGATTATCATTGAAAACAAATTCCTGAGTGGTTTTTCAGTATGTAACTTGGAAGTAATTCAAGCAAAGAGACACTGAGATAATAAATACCTTCCCTTTATCTTCTTATTTGTGGTTCACATCAATTTTAAAAATAGAATATAATCATCATAAGCAGTCTTTCATTCCGGCAATAAAGATATTTATCTAAAGATGCATGAATCATTACTAAAATGTGTTTTCAATTTTCTTCTTGATGAATATCAAAATTTCTAGTATATTTTTATCATTATAGTCAGTTCAGAACAACTCATTTTTTGGTAACAATTACTCAATTCAGAAGATGTTGTAAGTACTTCAAGACTTGTAGTCACAGAAAATAAAATAACAATGCCAACTTATGTATATTTTGTTATATAGAAGAAGAAGAACACAGTGATGCATAAAATTCCTCTAAGCATTAAAATATAAAACAATTGAACAAAAGAGCAGAATGGACCAAGAAGTTCAACAAGACGAAGACATAAAACTTCTCTCTGGTGAAGGTGAGCTTCTTTCTGTATTGTTTCAATAGATGGGGGCTGGTGGAAGGCCACTGTGAGATTTAGGTAGCATTCAGATTCATTCAAAAAGGTGAAATAAATATTTTATATTTCAATATTAATATTTACAATATACCACAAATTGCATCTGTACCACTAATTTTATATTTTGCTACTATCTAGGTTTCAGCTGAAAAGTTTTACATTTCAATTGAAAAATATCTTAGGGTCTATGTGGTTTTTATGGACATTATATTTTATTTTACAGGTCTGAGCTAGGGCACACAAGGGGCTTATTAGTTTCATCAGTCTAAAGCTCAACTTTTTAATTTGTAAGTTCCAAAATATGGATTATTGTAGGAGGATCTCCCCAGAGAAGGATCTGAAAAAGAATCTGTTTGAGAGAGTCCTGTAGTGGCTAAAGCTCTGGTTTAGAATCAGCAGACAATGTATAGCGATGAATGATTAGTGTCAAAAGGTTAAGAAGGTGAATGCATTCATAGCCCCAGGAATTAAAACAAAAATCCAACTTATATCCAATCCAACAAGCTTTGTGCCATGGTTGCTTCCCCTCAAAGAAATAAATATCTTTCTGTTTTGAACAAATGAGTTCTCGAGGGTCATAGTTAGGTTCTTATCCTTACAAGGAATATAATAAACAGAGTTGCCCAAACATGTGGGTATGTATAGACATTGATTTGGAATATTACTGCTAAACAAAGAAACTAGCATGCCACTCAAGTCTATAAAAGCAAAGCAGAAATTCTGCCTGTCTTTACAGCAAATGCATTTGGTGCCTGGCAAGCACAGTATTTGTAACTCTGGTCACAACACAGTAGAAGTTAAACCAGACATGATAAACCAGACATGATAGTGCAGTTCCCTCTACCCTGCACTCAGGAAGTTGAGGTGAGAAGAACGTGATTTCAAAGCTAGTCTGAGCTACATAGATTATGTCTCAAAAATCTATCAGTCAAACAAAAAAAAATACACAAAATAAAAATAAAGCCAAAGTGTATGGAATGATAAAGAAGAAATAAGATGCTACAGGTGATGTGATGAAACAGGATCCCGATTGAGCAAATGCTCATGAAAGATGAAGATGATTGACAGGCAATTCTTAGATTGGTCAATTTGGGCCATATCCATTGTGATAATTCTGTTGGTTAATATGTCATTGGGAACCTGGGAAGGTTTAGATATTAGATACAGTAAAAGAACATAAATGTCGAGATGTTTCCTTAGGTCTCTGGCCTCTAAACCTACCCCAAATACACAATGCTCTCTTAGAGCAAAGCCAGAGAAGCCAAGATACTGGACATAAATGACTCGAAGGAAATAAGACTGCTTTTGCCATATGGATTCAGAAGGCTTAGTCCATGGTTGTTTGGCCCCATGTGCTCAGGAAATTATGCCAGCATGAGCATATGATGTAGATCTGTTCACTTTTATGAGGGTTGGGAAGTATAGAGAAGTGGTCAGGGCAGACATTCCTGAGGACCTCTGCCCACTGACCTAATTCCTCCAGCTGGGTCCCACCTCCTAAAGTTCCCCATTCTTTCTAAAATAATATTACTAATTGGAAACCAAGTATGTAAAATGTGAAACTGAGGTTTCCTAGACTAAATATTAACGCCGTATAGCAATGCCTTCTAGTTTCTAACAGGTTCCAGCAAGTTCTAACTATTCACAGATTCCACAGTAGTGCCCCTGAAACTGATTTTCTTGGATTTAATGAAAAGATTTCTGAGCAATTTGTTTTCTTACAGCTCTCCATATTCAACTCAAGACTCAGCAGTGAATTAAATGAAGCCAGGCTGGGCAAGCCATGAACAAGATTGCTCTGGAATCTGTTGGAAGCACTCCTACAATGACTTCAGATTTCCTAGTGACTTATTGGGAAGAATTTGAAACACTGTAAGAGAAAAATGTTGAGGGCTGTTTTATTAAACCCTTGGAACAGTGTCAGGAACTATTCCTGCAAGCCTTCAGCCAGGTGTGTGCTGGAGCTGGTTTGCACTGGTTTGTTAGAGCTGATTATATTTTCAGGAATTCTGCAAGCTGTTTAGCATCCTATTGGCAGCTTTAAATTGACCACAGGAGAAGTACATGCACCACAGAAACTGGCAAATGTTACTGATCAATCATGATTCTATTTTTTTTTTTTGAGAATCACTTGTTAAACATTTATCAGCACAATGCAGACTCACATGAGAAGATACCAGCATGCCCTCCATAGCAAGACTAAAGGCTCTGTGGCACCAGAAGGAATGATTTTTAGAAGCTGCAGATGTTCTATGAACAACTGGACAGCAACAAAAGAATTGCAAAGGCCAGAGGGCCAGCCACGGTGCCCAGCCAAGGAGGGCTATGGTCAGAGGAAAAGAAGTTCAACTCCCTTCTTGGTAAATTTTTGCAATCCCGGCAGGCAGAAAGGAAGGTAATTTTGCAGACTAGAGGCCTTGATCCAAATTGCCTCGGGGTTAGGAAGAAAATGACAGCCATCTTCATACTATCGATAGTCATGTGACACAAGGTGTTCAAACCACCAACACTTTAAAAAAGTCCTTTCAATATCATGTTGGGAAAAGTTCACTAAGGGTTAATTATCTACAGAAATATACCTTTGTTTGGAGTTGCTATTTACTAGTAATTATTGGCTCAGATTGTCTGAAGTTATCTGTCACCTTGCAGATCTTTTCAGGTAACAAAGAAAATTATTCCTAGCCAGTTTTTTAATCCCCAAAGTTATAGTTTTCCTATAGGACATAAATCAATTTTATACTTAATAGAAATTTATTTTAATATCCTTTAAAAGACCTATAAATACTAAAGCCTGCAGAATGCTTTTCAGTCCATTTTTACCACGTTACAGATTCTCTTATTAATAGGTTAATAAATCTTTAACATGTGTTCATATTAAAATTATACTTTGACAGTGTTTTCAGAGTTTGGTGAGGCAAAAGTACTTTATCTTGTCTGATTCTGGGGATAAACAGAACTTGGAGCCTTGTCAGGAGGGCCACCATGCCCACCGTTTACCACTTGGGTATAGTTTCCACTCTTTAGCAACTCAGCTCCCCAAGAAATATGGAAGACACTGGCCAGGCTAGGTAGGATTATAAAAATGTCATCGATCATAGTGTTGTGGACAGAATATCTCTCAGCAAACTCAGGTATTGATGTGTTTAGTATCAAAAGGCTTAAATTTATAGTGGAACAAGATTCATGTATATTTGACTTATTTAAGCTCTTATCCATTTTGTGTCTGGAAATGCCTTGAATGGTGGTATGCCACACTACCTCGAAAATCAATTGCTCTTTACAAACAGGAGGTGTGAGTAAATCTCCCAGACAACCCACCCCGCCACCACCACTTCCCTGAAGGCCGTTTTCCATGATCAAACTCGCTCCAACTTTGCTGCTCTGTTGGAGGCTGGGGCATGGCAGTCAACAGAGGAGCAAAGCTGATGACAAGAACACAGAGCTCTCTTCATCCCCACCCTGCCATACTCTCCAGGGGCTACTGAAAAGATGGGTGCTTGTCACTGCCATCTGCCAAAGACTAGGGCACAGGTGTGTTTCACTTTCCTGCTCATTTTCCCTTCTTCACAAACCTTCTGAGAAGTGGCACACAGTGACAAAATCCCATTCAGACCCTTGTGATGGTTCAAATGCTCTTAAGAGCCTACTTAAAATGAAGTGCAATTTTTGTGTTGAGTGTTGACCAGAAAGAAGCCTTTCTTCCTCATGCATGACTTCAAGCCCAGAGTCCTGTGGAAAATCAAGCTTAAGCTGTCCACTCAGTTCCCTGCAGCCTCCATCTCTCACAGTCAGGCAAGTTGGTCTTCTTGTGCAAAGAAATGTACACTAGCTCCCCTTTAAAATAGCATCACAGAAACAATGAAGCCAGGCTACTGCATAAAAAAGAATGTGCAAACGGATGCATTATTATGAGAGGTTGTTATGTCTCCCTTCTTATGCCACTGAATATGGAATGGCACCCAAGAGCCTTGTGTTTAGAGCCCAAATACAGGAGAATTCTGATTAACGCACTGATCCTGGTAAGGTAACAGACAGTGGAGAACAGTGATCTTGCCTGCTATCTCAACGCTGGACGAGACGGCTAGATGAGTCCTGATACTCTAAAATCTACAGCCAATACTTGGGAATCCATATGGTTGAGCTCAGTAGTTCTTTCTGAATCGTTTCCTCTTACCGCCCTGCCATGCTTCACTGACACAGCCTTTTCTTATACGCATGCTAGCTAGCACCCATAGCCCACTCTGAAAGGTCATGTTTAGATGTCACAGTCTTACTAAGAACATGCAACCCAATTAAACATATCTGTGTAAGAATGCAGCATAATGCACTGCCAAATGCTCTATGAATTATTTGATTGTCATTGGCTATCAGTCCCACCATTTCTGAGACTGATTGAGAAGATGCGTCGTGTCTTTACACCTGAAGTTGCATCACAAATGTAGGAAACCACAGTAAGATTATTGGCAGAGGCGTTCTGTTAGTAGATTAGTCTAGAAGGGAAAAAGTCATGTGAAATAATCACTTTTGCAGCAAAGAAACACTATGGTTTTCCTTTATCTTTCCGTTATATCTGAACTGATTGTTGCTAAAAGTAATAAAATATCTAGAAGTTATTTATAAAGTATTTTGGTGCTTCAAATTCAACCCATAACCTCAACTGGAAACCTATTTGCACCCTTACAGTTGATGAAATCTAAGTGAAGGAATTTTTTTCAGCCTTCAGAAGCAGACACAATGAGGGAATCTTAACTTAGTTTTCATCTTTGGGTCAATCAGTTCCTTAACTCCAGGATCTTACTCCAACACAAAATATCTCAGTTTAATTTTCTTATATGATATTTGTCTCCAAGGTTTTGCACTTTTCAAGCCCATTTAAAATTGCATATAAATGCACATGTCAGCAAACAGTCTCCTGTTAAGAAAAAAAAATGCTTTATTTCCTGCTGTAGAGAAATAGAAATGAGCATTCAGTTCAAACATTATCACTTGCCTGTTATTACACTCTGCAAGTTTTTATTAAAGATTAAAGTTAACACACTATCTAGTTATATTAATATAAACTCTGTTCATATTTTTCCAGTGAATGGTGTTTTTGACAATAAATGAATAAATGGAAGCAAGGATTATCTACTTCATTCTAAAGATCTCAGGAATTTTCAATAAAGATTTCCTGATAGAAGCATATGCCGCAAAGAATTTTGTAAAGAAACAAGCACTAAGAATTTAAAGCTAGTCTGCTGCTTTGAGACGGAGCAAAGCAGTCCTCTCTTAGTTGTGTAACTTCAGCAAGCTTTTCCATGGTCAGCTGCCCTCTTCTTTAGCAAACTCGAAATAGCCTATTTACTTGTCATAATTTCCTACATTCTCTTAAGAAAAAAGTCATCAGTGTGGGCAGTGCATTTTTAAAAGGTCAAAAATGTAATTTCTTCTACAGGGAATGAGCTGTTCGGCTATTTCCAGGTAGTTCTGAGGTTCAGACGTTTCAGCTGCCCCAGGGCTTATATGCATTAAAACCTGTTCATTTAAAAACTTCTCTAAAGCTTATTACCCTTCATTTGTAAACTTGCTGACTTCACCTTTAGTCTGTTGTCCCAGTGTTTTGAGAAGAGATTTAAAAAAAAAATGAAGTTAGTAGCTTCAAGTCTTTTTTTAAAAAAAGCCAACATCTGGAGATATTTAAAACAGGCACCAATAAGCAGCCGCTCCTCACAGCAGTTTTTCACATAAGGCCATTTTGTTTGCATGCAGTGAAAACTATTATCAGAGAAAATATTTATCTTCTACTCCACTTGGAGATTCGTGGTTTGCTTATTTACATGAAGACAAAGGATGACTAGAACTGCGCAAATCAAAAAGGGGGATCAAGAAAAGGAGGAGCATACCAAGTGAAAACACATCATGGAGAAGCTGAAGTATAATATCTGTACAATTAATTATATTTCAGTTACTATTAAAAGATATTTTTGTACTAGGAAAATAAAACTAGATGATGTGCTATATTAAACATCAAAATTTGAATGAGATCTGAAGTTCTTTTCAAAAGAAACCTGTGGACAAATGCATCTCCACAGCGATCAGTTTTAATTACTGCAGATTTCTATTGGTATAAGGTCAGGCTCAGACAAATTTCTTAAAACAGCTTGGGAAAATGCCCATGGCATCACAACACTAAATCAGAGACCTATGCTATCCACACAACAAAGAAATCAACTAATGATGCATTTCTCAGAACGTACTATCATGAGATGAATTTATGCCTAAAATGCATGCCTCAGCTACGTAAATTTTGTAGGCAAGTCAGAAGCTTTTGTAACTATGGAAGACAGGGATGCCAGCACAGAGTATGGAAAGCTAATGGAGGTGGCACATTACTGAACCATATTCTAGGACCCAGCATACCATGCCCCTGCAATTATCCAAGCCTAGGGGAAAGGATGCTGGTGTTTATGAACAGAGGTTTCTCCCTCCAGCCCTTACATGAGAGCTGCCAAAGCAAGAAACATTGTTCTGGTTTGAACCTTAACATTCTTCAAAGACCTAAATGGTCAAGACCTAAATGGTCAATTCCACAAGACTGTGGAATTGGTAAGAGTAAGAAGAGCTTTTAGTTGGTCACTTCAAGAAAATTAGGTCACTGGGGGCATGTTATTGAAGAGAAGAGAGGACTCTTGTTTGGTTCTCCCTCACTTTCACTTACTGACTGCTATTTTATAAGCTTCACTCTACCACACATGATACACTGCTTCACATAGGCCCATAAAAGCAACAGGTCAACCATCCATGGACAGAGATCTTTGAAATACTGAAACAAAATCAACCTTCCTTGCTTTTAAGTTGCTTATGTCAGGTATTTTATCAAAGTGACAGAAATCTAACACAGGCATAATTCCCTACTAAAATTAGCCAAGGCTGCTTAAATGGAAGCCAGAGGAAGCCTCAAGTAAAACAGATACAGGGCTACCAACTGAAGGCAAGCTGACCACCATGCACTGAAACAAAGTGTTGATCTCTTGGGGCTGCTGGGGAAAAAAACAACTATAAGTCTCATGACTTAAACACTACAAAAATTTATTTTCTCATAATTTTAGGAGCTAGAAATCCAAATTGAAGGTGTCAGAGCATAATATAATGGCTGCAGAGTACTCTACAGATGAGAAGGGATGCAGCAGACTGCCCCAACCGCAGCCTGGAAGGATGAGTTATAACCCCGGCTGCTTTAATCACTCTACCGGTTGCCCTCCAGCCAGACACTCCAGAATGACTAAAACTTCCTAGAACCCATCTTAAGTTATGGACTTCCAGGCACCAATACCAGAAAGACAATAAAATCCAGACTTCTGGAAGGTGAGACAGACGCTCAAAGTCTTACAGTCTCTCTAACCATCCCTTCAGCAAGTTTTCCTTGCTTCTCGATTTTCCAGGAGATTGAGAACTTGGTGCTCATAGATAGAAACTGTTACCTACAGAGTATTTAAAATGAATATTCTGCAGTCACAGCCCTGACAGTATTGGTTTAAGTTGTTCTGAGGCAAAAGGCAGGGCAAGTAACCTCAGATAACTAAGTCTCAGGGTAGCAGCTGATTATACTCTGAAAATCAGTGGTTCTGGGGAAATTTATCCTCAATTTGCTACTCTGATACTCTAAACACAGTGTGGTAATGATTAAAATTTTTTCTTTCAAAGTTTTAATTGTACTTCAATGAGCACTTACTATATGATAAGCACTATGATTTATTTGATTCTCACAATGACTCTGAGCAATGTTCTTCTGTCTTTACAGATAAGAGGATGAAGATGCAGGCAAAGTTGAAGTAAACTGATTAAACTCAAACCTATCAAAGCCAAAACATTTGTTTCAGACTGTTAAGTCTGCTAGACTTCAGGGTGTTCCATGAGAATATTGTATGTTTCTAACCCTTACCCAACTACTTTCATCACGGTTGATCAGTAATAAAAATAATCCACATGATTTTATAAGCATCATTTCGGAAAGCTCCTTTTGTGCCAAAAATTAACCACTATTGGTGGGTACATAAGCTAAGCAGGAAGCAGCTGCTCATTGGTGACAGCTAGCCGGGATGAAGTGGTCAGTGGAAATCAGTGTTATTTAACTTTCCAAAAATGGATGAAGCAAGTGACCTCTGTGTTGGTATCAAGCAATCTAACTTAAATACAACTCAAATCTCAGGTGGCAAGTAGAAGGATATTGCATTTTTTCATATTTAGTAGAAAAATCCAGATCTGATATTCAGAAACGTTTTAAGTAGAAAAGACAGCAAACACTAACATATTACAGTCTACCTACTGAAAACAACAGTAATTGTTGTATTTCACACATGACGAAACCAAAGTTCAGAAAAGGTGAGTAACTTTCCCATGCTCGCCCAGGCAGTGGTAGGGCCAAGAGTCTGAAACATGTCCCAGTGTTCATGTTTATACTACAAGTCTCACATACCACGCTGGGCCCAAGACCTGAGGATCACCAACATGCAGCCAGCTGCAGTATCAGAAAAGCATCTAATGAAACTGTGATGCACAGGGAGTGTCTACTTTGCCTTAAGGCTCTTTGGCTAAGTGAGCTCTGCCTCTAGAAGTGACCCTGGGATCCATGCCATCTCACAGCCAGAAGTGAACCAGACCTCTGAATATTGCTCCCAATTGTGCAGGAGCAACGGAGCAAATATGTACTCCATCTGTCTTTGGTACCATGTCTACTGGCAGAGTTCTGGTCTCTGAGCCACCAGGACAAAGTTATTTTCTTTAACACACCTAATACGGCAGATGCTAGCATTGCAGCCAAACAGATGTTTTCCCTGGAGAATCTGTTTCCAATACCTCATGATAAAGAATTGCCTTTAGAGAATCAACAAATGTACATGTGTGTAAGCCCCAGCAAGACAAAAGCCATCCATTCCAGCTGGGACAGCAAATGATCAGTGCTGGAGGAAATAGGGATCAGATGGGCTGGAAGTCACTCAAGCATTTATTTTTAAGTCATTTCAGTTTTTTACTGCCCCGCCCTGCTTCCAGCCATTGCAATTGGGAGCGCTGATTCTGCATTTTATTATTTATTTTCCCCCAGTGTAGTTTGCATTATACTGACAAAAGACACTTTTATGAACGGTGTATGCAAAATGTGCTTCTGCAACACATTCTTCTGTGCTAGAAGTGAAATCAGGAAGAAAGCATAGAGCAGAGTTACTTTTTCCAAACACTTTGTAGATTTCACTGTAGATTTATTGCTTGCTGGAGTTGTTTAAAAGAAGAAATTATTTCCAGAGCTACCAAAAGTGTCTTGCAGTTCCTTTCAATATTTTTCAACAGCCATAGCTGATCAGCTTTCTGTCTAGACCACATGGTGGCGTTACCAGTATCTTTCTGTTGGATGCCATTTCACTTTTCACTTACATTTCCATTCAGTTGACATGTTTTTTATTTAAAATTCTTTTCATTTCTCATACCAAACCCAGTTCCCCCTCCCTTGCCTTCTCCTGCCCCCTCCAACTTCCCCCCTTCCCAACCACAATCCATTCCTCAGATGGGGTAAGCTTCCTTTGGGGAGTCAACAAAGTCTGGCATACCAAGTTGAGACAGAACCAAGTCCCTCCCCCGTGTATCACAGCTAAGCAAGGTAACCCGCCATAGGGAATGGGCTCTAAAAGCCAGTTCATGCACCTGGGATAAGTCCTAATCCACCCCCCCCCACTTTGCTCATGTGACTCCTCCTCCCTCCCTTCAGTTGAACTCCAGGAACTCAGCCCAGTGCTTCACTGTGGGTCACTGCATCTGCTTCCATCAGTTCCTGGATGAAAGCTCTATGATACAATTAGGGTAGTCACCAATCTGATTGCAGAGGGAGGGCAGTTCAGACACCCTCCCCACTATTGCTAGGAGTCTTAGCTGGGGTCATTCTTCTGGATTCCTGGGAATTTTCATAGCACGAAGTTCCTCCGTAACCCCATAATGGTTCCCTCTATCAAGATGTCTCTGTGATTCTCTCCCACTCCGCCCCTCCCCCAAATCAGCCTACTTGATCCCTCATGGTCCTATGACCCATGCCCACCCTTCTACACCCCCGTCCTAGTAACCAAGGAGATTTTAACTATTTCCCCTTCCTGGCCCTCCATGTGTGTCCCTCTTAAGGTCCTACTTTTTACCTAGCTTCTCTGGGGTTGTGGATTGGAATCTGGTTACCCTTTGTTTTACGACTAATATCCACTTCTGAGTGAGTACATACCACATTTCTCTTTCTGGGTCTGGGGTACAACATTCAGGATGTTTTTTTTTCCTAGTTCCATCCATTTGCCTGCAAATTTCAAAATTTCTTTTCAAAACTTCAAAATGTCATTGCTTTTTACCGCTTAGTAGTACTCCGTTGTATAATGTAGCATATCTTCTTCATCCATTCTTCAGTAGAGGGGCATCTAGGCTGTTTCCAGGTTCTTGTTATTATGAATAATGCTGCTATAAACATAGTTGGGCAAATGTCCTTGTGGTATGAATGTACATTCTTTGGGTATATGCCCAAGGTAGATTGATTTCCAATTTTCTGAGAAACCAAAATACTGATTTCCAAAGTGGCTGTACAAGTTTGCACTCCCACCAGCAGTAGAAGTGTTCCCCTTACTCTATGTCCTCTCCAGCATCGGCTGTCATCTGTGTTTTCGATATTAACCATTCTTATAGGTATAATATGGTATCTCAGAGTCATTTTGATTTGCATTTCCCTGATGGCTAAGGATGTTGAACAATTCCTTAAATATAGTTTAGTCATTTGTGTTTCTTCTGTTGAGAATTCTCTGTTTAGATCTGTATCCCATTTTTAATTGGATTATTTGGTATTTTGATACCTAGTTTCTTTAGTTCTTTATATATTTTGGAGATCATCCCTCTGTCAGATGTGGAGTTGGTGAAGAGCTTTTCCCATTCTGGAGGCTGCCATTTTGTCTTATTTACCATGTCCTTTGCCTTACAGAAGTTCTCGGTTTCAGGAGGTCCTATTTACTAAGTGATGCTCTCAATGTCTGTGCTACTGATGTTATATTTAGGAAATGGTCTCCTGTGCCAATGTGTTCAATGCTACTTCCCACTTTCTCTTCTATCAGGTTCAGTGTAACTGGATTTATGTTGAGGTCTTTGATCCACTTGGACTTGAGTTTTGTACATGGTGATAGAATGGATCTATTTTCATTCTTCTACAGGTTGACATCCAGTTATACCAACACCATTTGTTGAAAAGGCTTTCTTTTTTTCAATGTACATGTTTGGCTTCTTTGTCAAAAATCATGCGTTCATAGGGGTATAGATTAATATCAGAGTCTTCAATTTGATTCCATTGATCCACATGTCTATTCATATGCCAATATCAAGCTGTTTTTATTATTACAGCTCTATAGCAGAACTTGAAGTCAGGATAGTGATGCCTCTAGAAGTTCCTTTATTGTACAGGATCGTTTTGGCTATCCTGCTGTTTTTGATGTTTGTTTGCTCTTCCATATGAAGTTGATTACTGTTTTTTCGAGGTCTGTAAAGAATTGTGATGAGGTTTTGATGTGGATTGCATTGAATCTGAAGAATGCTTTTAGTAGGACTGTCATTTTTACTTTGTTGATCTTAACTATTCAAGAAATGGGAGATCTTTCCATTTTCTGATATCTTCTTCAGTTTCTTTTTTTAAAGATTTAAAGTTCTTGTCATGCAGGTCTTTCATTTGTTTGGTTAGAGTTACCCCAAGATATTTTTATTTGCGGCTATTGTAAAGGGTGATGTTTCTCTGATTTCTTTCTCAGCACATTTATCATTTGTGTATAGGGGGGCATTTTTTGAGTTATTCTTGCATCTTGCCACATTATTGAAGCTATTTATCAGCTAGAGTTGTTCGTTGGTAGAATTTTGGAAGGCTCTCCTGTCTATCATATCACCTGCAAAGAGTGCAAGCTTCATTTCTTTCCTTCCAGTTTGTATCCCCTTGATCTTCTTTTGTTGTCTTTTTGCACTAATTCAAACTTCGAATATAGTTATTGAATAGATATGGAGAAAACAAGAGCTTTGTCTTGTTCCTAATTTTAGTGGGATTGCTTTGAGTTTGTCTCCATTTAGTTTGATGTTGTTTGTTGACTTGCAATATACAGCCTTTATTATGTTTAGGTATGTTCATTGTAACCCTGCTTTCTTCAAGACCTTTATCATGAAGGAGTTTTAGATTTTGTCAAAGGCTTTTTCAATATCTGAGGAAATCATATTTTTTCTTTCAGTTTACTTATATGGTGGATTACATTGACAGATTTTCATATGTTGAACCATCCCTGAATCTCTGGGATGAAGCCTACCTAATCTTGGTGGATGATTTTATTTCTTATTGTGTTCTTAGATTCGGTTTGCCAGTATTCTATTGAGTATTTTTTTTACATCAATGTTCATGAGGGAGATTGGTCTGTAAATCTTTTTCTTAATTGTATCTTTGTTGGTTTTGGTATTAGGGTAACTGTAGCCTCGCAAAAAGAGTTTGGTAGTGCTCCTTCTGTTTCTATTGTGTGGACCAATTTGAGGAGTATCGGTATTTGATCTTCTTTGAAATTCTGATAGAATTCTACAGTGAAACCATCTGGCCCTGGGCTTTCTTTTGGTTGGGAAACTTTTGATGACTTCTTATGTTTCCTCCAGGGTTATAGTTCTATTTAAATTGTTTATCTTGTCTTGATTTAATTTTGGTATATGGTACCTATCCAGAAAATTCTCCATTTCTTTTATGTTTTCCAATTTTGTTGCGTATGGTTTTCAAAGTATGATTTAATGGTTCTCTGGATTTCCTCAGTGTCTGATGTTATGTCCCCCTTTTCATTTCTGATTTTGCTAATTTGGGTATTCCTTCTTCATTATTTCACCTTTTTGATTATTTTTGATAAGAGTTTGTCTACCTTGTTGATTTTCTCCAAGAACCAGCTCTTTGTTTCATTGATTCTTTGTATTGTTCTTTGTGTCTATTTATTGATTTCAGCCCTCAGCTTGATTATATCCTGCTACCTATTTCTTCTAGGTGATTTTGCTTCTTTCTGTTCTGGAACTTTCAGATGTGCTGTTAGGTTGCTAGTGTGAGATTTCTCTATGTTCTTTATGTAGGCATTTAGTACTATGAACTTTTTCTCTTAGCACTGTTTTCATAGTGTACCATAACTTTGGGTATGTTTTGTTTTCATTTTCATTGAATTCTAGGAAGTCTTTACTTTCTTTATTTTTTCCTTGACCCAGTGATGATTCAGTTGAGCATTGTTCAATTTCCATGAATTTGCAGGCTTTCTGCAGTTAATGTTGTTGTTGAATTCTAACTTTAAGCCATGGTGAGCCATTAAGATGCAAGGATTATTCCAATATTTTTTGTATCTGTTGAAATTTGCTGTGTTACTGAGTATGTGGTCGATTTTAGAGAAGGTTCCATCGGTGCTGAGAAGAAAGTATATTCTTTTGTGTTTGGGTAGAATGTTCTATAGATATCTATTAAGTCCATTTGAGTCATAACATCTGTTAGTTCCTTTATTTCTCTGTTACGTTTTTGTCTGGTAGACCTGTCCATTGGTGAGAGTGGGGTGCTGAAGGCTCCCACTATTAGTATGTGGGGTTTAATGTGTGATTTAAGCTTTAGTAATGTGTCTTTAACAAATGTCGGTGATGTTGTATTTGGAGCATAGAAGTTCAGAATTGAGACTTCATCTTGCTGGAATATGAAATGTCCTCTTCCATCTCTTCATTAATTTTAGTGTGAAGTCTATTTTGCTAGATATTAGGATAGCTATTAGTCTGTGTCTTTTTATAGGTGAATTGAGCCCATTGATATTAAGAGATATTAATGACCAATCATTGTTAATTCCTGTTATATTTGGGTTTTTTTGTGATGGTGGTAGTGTTCATGTATTTTCCTTCTTTGTGGTATGCTGGTGTGAAGTTATCTGTTGCCTGTGTTTTTGTGGGTGCAACTAACTTCCTTTGGTTAGAGTTTTCCTTCTAGTACTTCCTGTAGGGCTAGATTTATGTATAGTTATTTAAATCTAGTTTTCTCATGGAATGTCTTGTTTTCTCTGTCTATGGTGATTGAAATCTTTGCTGGGTATAGTAGTCTAGGCTGGCATCTGTGGTCTCTTAGTGTCTGCAGAACATCTATCCAGGACCTTCTGACTTTCAGATTTTGAGAAGTCAGGTGTAATCTGATAGGTCTGCCTTTATATGTTACTTGGCCTTTTTCCTTTGCAGTTCTTAATATTCTTTCTTAATTCTGTATGTTTAGTGTTTTGATTATCATATGGCAAAGGGACTTTATTTTGGTCCAGGCCATTTGGTGTTTTGTAAGATTCTTGTACCTTCATAGGCATATCTTTCTTTAGGTTAAGAAAATTTTCTTCTGTAATTTTGTTGAATATATTTTCTGTGTCTTTGAGATGGATTTCTCCTCCTATCGCTATTATTTTTAGGTTCAGTCATTTCATGGTGCCCCAGATTTCCTGGATGTTTTGTGTTAAGAATTTGTTGGATCTAATATTTTCTTTGACTGATGAATCTATTACCTCTATTGTATCTTCAATGCCTGAGATTCTTTCTTCCATCTATTGTGTTCTGTTAGTAATGCTTGCATGCGTAGTTCCTGTTTGTTTACCCAGCTTTTTAATTTCCTGATTTCCCTCAGTTTGTGTTTGCTTTATTGCCTCTATGTCAATTTTCAAGTCTTGAACTGTTTCCTTTTTCTTGGTTTTCTTGGCTTTCTTTAAGGGATTTATTGATTTGTTTCCATTTTTGCTTGCCTTTTCCTCCATTTCTTTAAGAGAAGTTTTTGTTTCCTCTTTAAGGGCCTCTGTTATCTTCATAAAGTTGTTTTAAAGGTCATTTCCTTCTGCTTCATTTGCATTGGATGTTCAGGTCTTACTGCTGTAGAACCTCTAGTCTCTGGTGCTGCCATACTGCTCTTTATGTTGTTGACTGTATTCTTATACTGTCATCTGCCCTTTTCTTCCTCGAATCGGTACAGGTGAAACCTGTGCCTAAGGTGGTCACTCTTCCTCCAGGTGAGCTGAGGCATGTGAGATGCCTCATGTTTCTGATGTGGGGAGAATTGTTGTGTAAAAGGCAGGAAGATGCTGCTGCCTGGTCACTGGGGCTGCAGTAGATGGGGTTGGGCATGGGATGTGCCCCAGGGCCTAGAAAGCAGGGCTATCAGTTTGGGAGCTTAGAAACTCACCTTTTCCTCCAGGTGTAGTTGGGACATGTGGCTCTAGTGGCACCCTCAGTTGACATTTTTATGGTAAGTCTTTCTCAGTGATGTGGTGAGCCTCTTCAAATAAGTAAAAGACAACTGCATTACATATTCCACTTGAATTGTAGTTTAGCTACTTGTGGTAGGCTAAATAATGGCTCTGAAAACCATAGCCACTGTCTGATTCCAAGAACCCATGAGTGTGACTTTATAAAGACTTTGCAGATAAGATTAGGTTATTGATGTTTATATGGGGCCTTTATCCTGCGTTATTGAAGAGCGTCCATATATAAGGCAGTCAAAGGGATTTGACCCAGGTATAAGAAGTGAAGGCCTTGTGACTGCAGAGGCATAGTTTGAACTGATGTGTCTATGAACCAAGGAATGTTGGCAGTCCCTAAAGTTGGAAGAGGCAAGGAATAGATTCACTCATAGAACTTCCAGACAGACCAGGGCATAAATCTGACAATTGTGTCAAGAAAACTGAATTGAACATCTGACTTTGAGAACTATAAAAGAATAAACTTTTTGTTGTTTTAAGTCACCAAGGTTGTGGTCATTTCCTATAAAACCTCCACAGAAGATGCATACTGTGTTCTACATATTACATTTAAGTCAATTAAATATTTGGACCTTGGCGTATTTATCCATAAATATAATAATATATGAACTAAGCCACCATGCTGGGCAACAAAATCCTTTTTAACCTACATATATTGAATTTATACTACCTAGAATTATATATTTGAAGTTTTTCTTTATTTCTAGGAATAAAAATATTGTATTCATTTTGGGATCCCCTTGGAAGTGGTACTCTTCCCTTAGAAGACAGCCAGAAGCTCCAAGACTATGTGTATATAGTGTTATGAAAGTTTAGTAGTAAACTATGTCTAGTTTCCAGACCATGTATCCTTAAATAATTAAATAGAATCAGAGTGGAAGCTATATCAGGTAATTGGATGGCTAAATAGTCCTGATCCTAATTATATCAATATGAACACTGAGAACACGATTACAAATATGCATGAAATATGAACAACCACATTGTGATAATGGCGTGTTTTGCCTAAATGGGATGATGGCATATGTTTCCAGAATCTAGTAAATTCCTTATTGCATAAGGCTCTCTAGTGTCCAGAAAGTGTGTTCAACAATAAAGTATCATGGTTTCTCGAAGCATGAGCAAACAGTACACTGACTAGGCCCAGCTGTATCCCCACTCAAATATGAAACCCAAGGACTAATCCAAGGACTAATAAGACCTTGGATTCCCAGACTATTTTGAAGAGGGGGAGATAAATAAAGGGAACTTGGAGTTTAGAAGAGTGCAGCCTTGAATAGCTAGATGCAAATACTGCAGTTGTTCTGGCTATGGTTTTAAGTTTTAGTTACCTATATTCAACTACAGACCAAAAACATTAAATGGAAAATTTCAAATACAAATTATAAGATTTAAATAATCTCAATTGTCTAAATTCTAAGTAATATGGCAAAATCTCTCTCCATCTCACTCTGTCTCACTTGGGATAGAAATCATCCCCTTTCCTAGAGTATCCATGTTTTATATGGTGCCCCTCCTTTAGTAACATAGCCACCATCCTTGTTATCAGATCTATTATTGGATTACGATAGTGATCATATTCAAAGAATTCCTGTTTAACTACAGAATAGTGGGCTCTAAAAGCAAGGGCAGTGATGAAAAGGAGATACCGGGGCATAAACCATGGACAAACAAATTAATACTTTCACTGTGTAGCAATATTATTAGGTTCATTAAAAAAAAGACATAGTGTATATATGGTTCAGTAACTATCTGCAATTTATATCCTTCACTGGGAATTTTGGAAGATACTTTCCCACAGGTAAGAGGGAATTGATGTATATGCAAAACGTGTCAGCCAGGTGTGGTGGTGTATGCCTTTAATCCAAGTGCTAGGGTGACAGAGGGAGGCAGATCTCTGAGTTTGAGGTCAGCCTGGTCTACAAGGAGAGTTCCAGGAAAACCAGAGCTACATAGGGAAACCATGTCTTGAAAAACAAAATCATCACCACCACCACTACCACCACCACCACAGCAACAAACAGAAAAGAAAGAAAAACATGTTTATATCTGTACCGTATTTCTACAGTACATCATGTGAGTCACATATACTAGTAGAAACAGTGAAGCCTGTGAGGGGTAACCGGTTATTAAAATACTACTACTACTACTAATAATAATAATAATTAATGCATTTTACTAGCTAGTGAGCTACCCAGGAGCATATATTTTCAGTATTAAGTAATGGAATATGAAAAGGGTCTGGCATTCTCAGCATTAATGTTTTGTTAATCCTTAAAACAGTCATAATATTTATATGCACCTCTCTAAGTGAATCACTACCTGCCAGAGTAAAGCACTGTAAGCGTCTCTGTAATGAATTCCTGAGTACAAATCACCTGCCAATCGAGGGGTCAGGGTCTTTCTGTAATATTAAACCTTTATTTTCTAGTAGGCCAACTTTATGACAGTTGCTATGAACATAGAAGAGGGGCTTAGCACCTTCATATTTCACCGTTATTTGCTCTTCTCCAGATGTTCCTCTGGACATCAACATATCACAGCACAACTTCACAGATTCATTAACTATATGTTCTTATAGTCATTTGGTTTCTTTTCTCTTGAATTCACTTAGGTTTTGGTTTTTTTGTTTTGTTTTGTTTTTATTTTTTTTTATTTTTTCCATACATTGTTTTGTTTTATTTTTTCCATTCAAGAACATAATTAAAGAAATAAAATTTTTTTTTCCTTTCTTCCCCTTCTCCCGGTCCCCTCCCACTACCCCCCCACCCCTCCTCCCTCCCCCTTCTTTCTTGAAAGAGGGCATGGTGCCCTGCCCTGTTGGAAGTCCAAGGCCCACCCCCATCCCTCCTGGCCTAGGAAGGAGTGCATAGTGACGTAGGCTGGCCTAAGCTTGCAGATAGCCAAGGATGACCTTGGACTCTGATCCTCCTGTCTTTACCTCTTAAGTACTGGGATTAGAGATATCATACCTGTTTTTCCATGATACTTGGGGCTTTGTGCACACTGGGCAAGCACCTTACCAACTGAGTTACACCCCAACCCTGTTGCAGTCACCTTTTCATGTATTTATTGTGACCTTCCTATAAAACTTTAGCTCACTTTTGGTCATTACTGCAAACTATGTAGAGACAAAGTAAAGGAGGCAGATAACAAACAGAGAAAACTGCAATTCTGGATAATGTATAAAAGAGCTGACCCAAAAAGGAAACTCGGAAAGAACATGGGACTTTTGAGTTCTTGTTACCAAGCAACAGAATTCCCAACACCTGAGCATTCATAGCAAAGGAAACGTAGCTACTATAGCTGTCTGTTCTGGGAAGCCTGCTTCATGATTATGGACACTGCCACCGTCTAGAGATGACAAGCAAATCTGAGTTTGACTGCTAGGGTATGGATCAGACTGCATTTCTTATAGGGAGAAATAAGTTTCAAATCACACATGTGGTTACTACAAGTAATTTCTGTGATGTCTTGGGTGCTGAGACCTCTAATGTAAGATGGTTAAGGGACTTTGGTATTTAGAGGGACTACAGAAATGCTCAGAGGACCACATTTCATACAACTGAGTTTACCAAACCCTAATCCTAACTACAAATTTGCACAGCATAAATTAAGTCATTTGTTCTAGAATGATCTGCAAACTGAGCATTGGCTTCTGCAATCCTGAGTGATGGGTATAAAAGAGCCACAGTTCTTTATTATCCATAGAGCCATGTTAAAATTAGAGGGATCCTTTACCTTCCCAGAACTTTCAGCAGGTCCATTCATAAAACTGCGAGTGTGGTATTCCATAAGCATTGTGGAATTCAAGTATTACCTCATAACTGATGGAGTATCTACCCAATACCTCAAAGGCCCTTCTATCAGACATCTCCACTATTAGAGGGGATGGATGATGCTCAGAGAACACTGTGGAAGAAGGGACAGAAAGAATGTAAGAGATGGAAGACAAGGAATAAGGATAGGAAATATTACCTTCTGGGCATGATATAACCAAAAGTCATGATCTTATAACAGCTGTGCCTGCTTATGATGGATTTACAGAAAACTGACCTGTCAGCAGTCAATCATGGATCAGGGAGGGGCTCAGAGGGCATCACCTCTCTCTGCTGAACTATTGTCTGGTGTATTGTGGGAGTGGGAGTCAATTGTCTTTACTTGCTACCCATTGATGAGACCACCAAGCTCCAGTGTACAAATCCAAACCCATAGTTGCACAGATACACAGATGGTTTTGGCTAAACTCAGTGATTCTCTCTCTCTCCCTCTTCTTCTTCTCTCTCTCTCTCTCTCTCTCTCTCTCTCTCTCTCTCTCTCTCTCTCACACACACACACACACACACACACCACACCACACCACAAAGAGACATAAATGAAGGAAATAAAATTTTATTTAAATGTTTTTTCATTTTACATACCAACCACAGTTCCCTTTCCCTCCCCTCCTCCTGCTCTCCCCCCTTCCATTGCCACCCTGCCCTCACCCAACCCCCACCCAATCCTCAGAAAGGGTAAGGCCTCCCATGGCAAGTCTACAAAGTCTGGCATATCAAGTCGAGGCAGGACCAAGCCCCTCCTCCCTGTATCACAGTTGAGTAAGGTGTCCCTCCATAGGGAATGGACTCCAAAAAGCCAGTTCATGCACTGAGGGTATATCCTGGTCTCACTGCCAGAGGCCCCAAGGAATGCTCAAGACACAGTACTGTCATCCACATTCAGAGGGCCTAATTCAGGCCTATGCAGCTTTCCCAGCTATCAGTCCAGAGTCAGTGAGCTCTTACGAGCTTGGGTCAGCTGTGATTGTGGGTTTCCCAACATCATGATCTTGACCCATTTGCTCATGTAATCCTCCTTCCTCTCTTTGACTGGACTCTGGGAGCTTGGCCCAGGACTTCGCTGTGGATTTCTGCATCAGCTCTAGCTGTGCCTTCATCTATGAAGGTTTTATGATGACAATTAGGGTAGTCATTAATCTGATTATAGCAGAAGGCCAGTTCAGGTGCCCTCTCCACTATTGCTAGGAGTCTTAGCTAGGGACATCGTTGTGGATTCCTGGGAGTTTCCCTAACACCAGATTTCTCCCTAACTCTATAATGGCTCCCTCTATCAAGATATCTCTTTGTTTGCTGTCCCTCTCTGTTCCTCCCCCAACTCAACCATCCCATTTCTTCACATTCTCTTCCCTGCTCCCCTTCAACTTCTCCCCCACATTTACTCAGAAGACCTGATCTATTTCCCCTTCCCGGGGGCATCCATGCATGTCTCTCTTAGTGTCCTTTTTGTTACCTAGCTTTTCAGGGGTTTTCTATTGTAGGCTGGTTATCCTTCTATTTATGTCTAATATCCACTTATAGGTGAATACATGCCATGCTTGAATTTCTGGGTTATTTAGCCTCCAATTCAACCTCCTCATATTCAAGCATACATCTAACAATATATGTTCAGGATATATATATATATATATGAAAGTATAACTTACCAAAATTTGCTGGATACAATAAGATAATTTTATATAGGGGATTGTATTGCATTAAAATGCATATATTAGAAATGGATAAATATCTAAAATCAATAACTTAAGTGTCTATTTTGAGAATCCAAAGAATAAGATATTTAGTCAGGTTAACCAAGAGAAGAAAATGTGAGAGAATGCATAAATTACTTGTGTCAGAAATGCAATGCAGGCCATCATCCTTGATCTTTCAAGTATTAAAAGGCTAATAAAGAGACACTAAATAAAGCCATGGCCACATATTGATAACAGATAAAAATGGACCAACTCCTCGAAAAACACAAACTTTTAAAATTCCCAGAAAGATGAGCATATTTGCCAAATAATTCTATTAAAGAATTGAATCAACAATTATTAACTTTCTTAAAGAAAACAACAGGCCCAGAGAGTTTTACTAATAAATTTTATCTAATATTTAAGAAAGAAATCATTCCAATTTTCCACTTTCTTCCAAAAAAATAAAAGTAGAAGAAACACTTGCTAATTCACTATATCAGGCCAGCATGACCCTAATATGAAAGCAAGATAAAGACACCACAAGGAAGAAAAACTACAGGAGCACTTTCATAAACATAGGTGGGAAGAACTCAACAAAAAGGAATCATAAACGGTGCCCGTGTGTGTGATAGATTCTAGTTACAAAAGACTGGACCAACATTTTTAAAAATTAGCTAATGTAAGCCATTTTGTCAATGGGCTAGAAAAGAAAAACCTTAATTTTATCAAAAGATACTGCAATGGTTTAGGTAAAACACTGTGGCTCCATGAAGGGTGCAGTGGGCCACAAGGGGCAGTGAGTCCCATTGGTGGCAGTGGGCAGCAGGCCATGAGGGAGTTGTGCCGCAGGTGAGAGACCTTGGTGGATCAGCTGGTCCCATGAGGAGCCAAGGCAGGTGAGAGACAGAGATGGATAGACACGCCATACAGGAAAAGTGGGTATTTATTTAGAGGGTTATAGAGAGGAAAGGGAAAGGGGGAAGGAGAGAAGGGGGAAGAGCAGAGAGAAGCAGAGAGAGAGAAAGAGAAACAGAGAGAGAGGAAGGGGGGAGAAAAGAAGGTGGGAGAAGGAAGAGAGGCAGAAGCTGCCTCTTTGAGAGAGACAGAAAGGAAGGAAGGAGCTCAGGCTGGAAGCAGAAGGAAGATCTGCTTGCCTTGGCAGACAGGGGAGGAAGTGGGCAGGGTTTGTCTCTTAAAGAGACAGAACAGACCATTACAAATACAAGAAAAGCATTTGACATCAAATCATGCCAATTCTCCTATGGAGGTTCATAAATGTGAGCTTATTTCCACCTTGCTTGAAGGCCATAGAGTTTGACATTGCTCGAAATTGTTGACAACAACTAAGGCTACACATCCTGACCCAGGATGTGGTTACTTAGTTCTTTTGACATTATGATGACCCAGACAGGTAGATCCACTCCACCTACCAATGGTCAGGAAATTCAAACATACTTCTTCTTTTGAAACAGGAGTGGCTACCTTCAGGATATTTGGCCTAGGGTGGGTTCACTGCCTAAACAATAGAATGCTAATGACTTGATATCTCAAAGTATTGAAGCAAGTAACTGTTTGAGTTGTCTTTTGTATCATGTTAAAGAAGTCTTTTGTTGTCTTCTCCCCCCTTCTTTTGTATTGGAGTATAAAAGTGTATGGAAAATTCAACTCAGTGATTACAATATTCACTGGAACTCCCTCCCAATACTACTCTAAGTTTCTGCTTTATTAATTTACTTATTTTCTGATCCCCATGCCCCTACCCTGGTAAGTGGTCAAAGCTGATCTCTGACATTTTCCACAAGGTTTTTCAGAAAATGGCAGCAGAAGGAATAATTTCCAACTCATTCTCTGGGGTAAGAATTACCATAACCCTGAAAAAAAGTGAAGACATTCTGGAAAGAAAAACTCCAGAGCAGCATATCTTGTAAACGGAGATGCAAATCTCAATAAAATATTGGTAAGTTGAATCCAAGGATGAATAAAAAAGATAATATGCCAGAACCAAATTGGGATTTATTCCTGTCATGCAATGTCACTTTAATCCTTGTGGAAACTCAAACAATATAGTCCATCAAAACTGCAAGATAAGTAAGAAAAGCCACATGATCATAACAATTGATACAGAAAAGAACACTGGACAAGTGCAATGCTTATTTGTGATTTTAAAAACTTTTATCAAAGTAGATATTTATGATAAGTTCCTCAGCTCAATAAAGAATGCCTATTAAAAAAACTGGAGGTAATACTACACTTAATAATGGTCTTAAATGTGGGTGCTTTCCCCCAAGGTCAGAAGCAAAACAAAGTGATTTAATGCTGGGTGGAACAAAAAGACAATAATAAAGAACAAATATAGTAGATTATAAATAAAGAAATAAACTATCATGCATATGATTAAAACCAACAAATTTCAAATAATCTACTTTTTATGATTTTTGTATTTTATTTTGAGTATGGGTGTTTTGTTTGCATGTGTATCTGTGCTCTGCATGCATTCAGTGCTCATAGGAGCCAGTAGAGGGCATCAGATCACCTTGACCTGGAGTTACAGATGGTTGTCATCTGCCATGTGGATGTTAGGAATTTAACCCAGGTCTACTGGAAGAGCAGCCAGTGCTCTTTTTTCCCCTTCTATTGGAAAATTCTTTTTTAATTACCTTTTTATTGTTTTTTATTGTACTATTCATTTTTTCTCTGCTCCCCTCCCTTCCTCCCCTCTCACTTTCTTTCCTCTCCTATGACCCTTACACTCTCAATTTACTCAGGAGATCTTGTCTTTTTCTCCTTTCTATTTAGATCCATGTATGTCTTGCTATGCCCAGGTTAATTATCCCCCAAAAGAAACTCCACAGAACCATATTTTGATGTAAAGCATAGGAGAGTTTTTAAAAATATTCAAACTCGAGTTTGCACTACACCTCCACCATGCCAACGTAGCGGGAGAGGGAAGTGCAGCCCCAAGTCTGGGGAGGGGGCAAACTTCTAAAGGGGAAATGCTATAATCAGGGAAGTTCATGTCCTGTACTCCTGGAATTGGGTGAGGAGTACATAAGATAAGGTAGTTTCTGAAGCCATTGGTCAGTTTGGGGGCATGAAAACCCTCACGAAGAGCCATTAGTAACTGACAAGGTATCTTCAAGGACAGGATGCCTCCCAAGAACATCTGGACCTCATTAAATTTTATGGCCCTGCTCCCTAACTCCTTAATTGGCTATTTTTAGGGTTTGTGTTCAGATTTCACTATTGCTGTACATTTCTGGAGCCAGGGTCAAAGCTTGGTTATTTACCAGGTGGCCTTTAGGGAAAACAGTATCCCTGTAAAATTAAGGCTTAATTAAATCTTGGGTCTCACATTTCTTTTTGGGGATAATTAACCTGGGCATAACAGTCCCTCTTAGGGGTCTCTTTGTTTTCTAGGTTCTCTGGGGTTGTGGATTGTAGGCTGGTTTTTCTTTGCTTTATGTCTAAAGGCCACTTATGAGTGAGTACAAATTATATTTGTTTTTCTGGGTCTGAGTTACCTCACTCAGTATGGATTTTTCTAGATCCATCCAATTGCCTGCAAATTTCAAGATGTCATTGTTTTTTTTAACCACTGTGTAGTACTCCATTGTATAAATGTACCACATTTTTTTTATCTATTCTTCAGTTGAAGGCTATCTAGGTTGTTTCCAGGTTCTGGCTAATACAAATAATGCTGCTATGAACATAGTTGAGCACATGTCCTTGTGGTGTGATTGAGCTTCCTCTGGGTATATACCCAAAAGTGGTATTGCTAGGTCTTGACATAGATTGTTTCCTAATTTTCTGAGAAATTGCCATACAGATTTTCAAAGCGGCTATACAAGCTTGCACTCTTACCAGCAATGGAGGAGTGTTCCCCTTAAGCCACATCCTCTCCAGCATAAGTTGTCATCAGTGATTTTGATCTTGGCTATTCTGACAGATGTGAGATGAAATCTTAGAGTTGTTTTGATTTGCATTTCTCTGATGGCTAAGGATGTTGAGCATTTCCTTAGGCGTCTTTCAGCCATTTGAGATTTATCTGTTGATAGTTCTCTCTTTAGGTCTGTACCCCATTTTTATTGGATTATTTGTTCTTTTGATGTCAAGTTTCATAAAACCAACCACACTGAACCTCATAGAAGAGAAAGTGGGAAGTACAGTTGAACGCATTGGCACAGGAAGCCACTTCCCAAATATAACCCCAGTAGCACAGACACTGAAAGCAACAACCGAAAAGCTTCTGTAAAGCAAAGGACACAGTCAACAAGACAAAACAGTAGCCTACAGAATGGGAAAAGATCTTTACCAACCTCACATCAGACAGAGCACCGATCTCCAAAATATACAAAGAACAGCCAGTGCTCTTAACCTCTCAGATATCTTTCCAGCCACCACGTTGCCTCAGAATCACTTTTAAAATCCCATAATAACATCACAGAATATCGACATACAAAAGACAGCTATGTCCCCATAGACAAGTAATAAGCTATTGGGATGTGATGTTTAGTGGAAAATGGCATTTATAAGCAGCTAATGGATATACATATATATGATCTCTACATGAAAAGCTAAAAACACTAATGAGAAAATTTCAAAGCCCTAAGTAAATGGAAAAACTACCATGTTCATGTATTGCTTGACTCAATGTATTTAAGATGTTAATTCTCCTCTAATTGATCTATTTTTGGCAATCCCAATGAAAGTTCTATCTAGACATTTTTGCATGTTGATTCTAAAATGCTTTAAAAATTAAAAATGAGCTGGAATAATCCAGTGGTTTTTGTTAATGAGAACAAAGTTGAAGGACTCACATTACCTAGTGTTGACACAGTTGGAAGCTATGGTAAACAGAAGAGGGTGAAATTGGCCAGATAGACAGACACATAGACCAAAGAAAAGAAAAGATGATTCTAGATCTATATAAATGTGCTCAATTGATTTCTTACAAAGATGGAAAGGAAATTCAAGAGAAAAAGAACAGTTTTCAACCAATAATGCCACAGATTGATTGCTCATATGGAAAACCTTTTCATGTATCTCATACTGCATACTAAAATCATTTAAAAATTGATCAAATACTAAAACCATATACAGAAAACTCCCTGTGACCATAGGGTAGGCAAAGATTTCTTAAATATGATATCAAAAGTACAATCTATATAAGGGATTAAAATGTCAAAGTACTTTTGATCTTTGAAGGATGCAGTGAGTGAAAAGGCAAACCACAGACTAAAGGAAATATTAGAAAATTATGTATCTGAAAAATATTGAACTGATTAGAAAATAGCCCAATTTTTATTACTAGTCAAAAGATTTTAATGGCTATTCCACCAAAGAACATACATAATAACAAATAAGCAATACAAAAAGATGCTAAAGATTACTAGCAATTAAAACCACAGTGACATGCTGTTATGTCTCTATCACGATGTCTTAGAAAAATCCTGATTCTGGCTGTGGTGGCATATGGCTATAATCCCAAACACTTTGGAAGCTGTGGCAAATTTTTGAGTGAGTTTGGGTTAGCCTAATCTACAAGATGAGATACTGATCCTGGAGACAAGTGAAGACAGGGAGGAAGGAAAAAGGGGAGAAAGGAAGGGAAGGAGAGAGGATGGGAGGAAGGAAGGAAGAAGAGGGAAGGAGGGAGGGAGAGAGGAAGGGAGTAAGGAGGGAAGAAAGGAGGGAGGGAGGAAAGCACGATTAATAAAATCTCAGAGACAGATATTGGGGTTCAACCTGAAAGTCAGAAAAGCAAAACAGCCAGCTCTTACCTCTACCTCAGTTTGAAATGGTGATCCTTTCTCCAGGAATTTCAGATTGAGACTGTGACTGAGAGCTGTCTCCTCCTGTTTTTATCATCTTCTCTAGTTCTGGGATTAAAGGAGTGCACCACTACCGCCTGGTTTCTATGGCAAGCTAGTGTGGCTACTGGGATTAAAGGTGTGTGTTACCACTTCCTTGTCTGTAAGGCTAGCCAGCGTGGCTGTTTTAGTTTTCTGACCTTCAAGCAAGCTTTGTTTATCAAAATACAAATGAAATGCCACTACAAGGCAGGGAGGCAGGCAGGCAGGGAGGCAGGAAGGAAGGAGAAGCAGAAAGGAAGGAAAAGGAGGGAGGCAAGCAGACAGGCAGGGAGGCAGAAGGATGGAGGGAGGGAAGAGAGAGACACACACAGAGGGAGACAAAGGCAGAGAAAGAGATACACAGATGCAGAGAGAGACAGACAGAGAGAGAGAATAAATTTGCAGAGGAGCAATTGGACATTTCATGTGTTCCCCAAATGTTGTCATCCCTCTATTAACAGGTTTTCAATTTCTTTCAGTAAAGTATGGCTTACATTCACACCTTCACAAAATATTGTACATGAGCATTTGTAGCACCATTATTTGTAGCCAGAAAAACCAAGAAGCAACACAACTGTCTTTCGGTAAGTGAGTGTATAAACATACTGTGGTGGTCGGCAACCAAGAGGACAGCTGCACAGATGCCTATGGCAGATGTAATGTTGTGAATAAATCTCAAAGCCACATTACGCTAAGTATTATGGTTGGTTTAAAGGTCAACTTGCCAGGAGCTAGAGTCACCTGAGCGGGGAGACTCACCAGAAAAACTGTCCTGGTTGCTTCGGTTGATGTGGGAAGGCCCAGCCCACCTGTGGTTAGCACCTGCTGGTTGCAGTCCAGATAGAAAAGCATTTTATAAGGAAGTCTATCTTACTTCTTGCTTTCCTGGCTTTCCCTCTTGCTTCTGTTCCTCCAAGGAACTTAACTAAAGCACCAAGTAAAAGAAACCATCTCAACAGGTTGCACACTCTGATTCCACTCACATGACGTTTGTCAAAAGGCAAAATTACAAGGAATGAGAACAGGCCAGTGCTTTCCATTGATGGGGTAGGAAGCGTATTGGCCTGTGAAAAGGAAGCTAATGGAATTCCAAGGAGTGTCGAAAGTGTTCTCTATCCTGCTAAAAGAAGCCACAAAATCTACGCACTTGTTAAAATTTAAGTGAACCTTACTGTTTGCGACTCTAAATAATAAAAAGCAATAATTAGCAAATCTAAACTGATATGTTAAATGTATCAAACTCTTGTACACTACGTTGCAAGATTATAGAAAACTAAATTAAAATACAATAAAAGGAAACTAAAGTAAAGCAGGAATGAGATATCATGGGAGCAAATGTAACCACATAATTGGTCCCAGCTGTCTCTTAAAGGGAACGGGTCTGTTTCTTTTTGTTTAGTTTGTTTAGTGTGTGTTGTGCTTAAGTAATAATTATGATAAATTTCTAACATTGCTGTTACTGACTCAGACCTGATCACAAAATGAAGACTACAGACTTGTGAAAATCATTTCTAAAATGGAATCAATTCTTTTCTAAGTGAATTAAATGTGTTATATTGCATAGTCAATGTAATTAATTTGGTAGAAAGCCATCATAGAGGAACAAGACTTCCATTTCCAGCAGTCATACTGTGAGGCTCACAACAACCTTAATTCTAGCTTCAGGGGATCAGTCACCCTCTTCTGGACTCTGAGGGCACCTGCACACACCTACACACACATCCTGCTGCACAAGTATAAATAATTTTAAAAATAACAAAATATATTTAGAACAGTCAATTCTGAATCCCTGTGTGTGTGTGTGTGTGTGTGTATTGGGATTAAGAACACATTGTTCTCCCAGTGTCTCCATTTTGTAACATTTGGGAGGGTAGTAATATTTTTGTTCCTGTAGTCTTGACTTTAATTTCTGAAAGTAACCAAACACTGTGGTTTTCCAAAAGGGTTTCTAAGCAACTACATGAATTCTTCCCAAGCCAGAGGATGAAAATATTTGTAGTGGATCCAGTTTGAATAATGTGGTGGCCTTGTTTTTGCACTTAGCAAAGATGGTTTAATCAATCACAGGAAATGACACTTCTGACAGAAAGAAAATAAGATGCAAATTATCTAGAGGAGAGAATAGAGCAGTGCCTATTCCATTTGGAATAAGAGAGGCTCAGAAAAGCAAATTGCCGGGCTAGAGTTATGTTCCCGTTGCAGTTTCATCACCTAATTTCCAAGTGACTTGCAGCCTTCCTTCCATCTACAAAATCTGCATCATTTGACATGTTCAAACTGGCCTAGCGGGGAGAGAATCATTTGGAAAAGGCTAAAAGGGACCTCGCGCTCCTCTGGAAGGAAGTGTTCTCCAACAGAAATATGATGTGAGCCACACACATGATTTGAAATACCCATCGTTGCAGTCTCATTTTAAAAAGTAAAGAGTCGGGATTAATTTCAATATTTGATTTTTATGGAAAATGGGAGATATGATCATTCCTTTTAGCATTTGAAACGAAGAATTGATAGAAGAGAAGATATTGGAGGAAAGCTGGCCAAACTAACTCCCTTGGAGATGGTAAAATATATTATTGATATTAATAATTAAATGTGCTATGGTTAACAGCCATTATAAGGTTGTGTGTTTCATTTCCTTCTAAAAGAAGCTACAAATTCATTTGCTGCATGAAATCTTTCTTAATTTTTTTCTTTTTCTTTTTCTTTTTTTTTTCAAGACAGGGTTTCTCTGTGTAACAGCCCTGGCTGTCCTGGAACTACCTCCTGTAGATCAAGCTGGTCTCGAACTCACAGAGATCCGCCTGCCTCTTCTTCCCGAGTGCTGGGATTAAAGGTGTGCACCACCACTGCCCAGCATCTTTCTTGATTATATCCATTTTCTCTATTCCAGTTGGCATTAATCTTCATCTCTACTTCTTTTATTTTCTGCCCTACCTGAGAAAGTCATAATTGGTAGCGCGGCACTACAGAAGGTGAAACAAAGGACAAAGAAGGGTTTCTCCCAGCTCAGCAGTGTCTAACGCCTCACCCTCATTATCCCTGTTGTCCCCGAAAGTCTCCATGCACAGAGTCAATCGGGGGGCAAAAGCAGAGCACAGCAGAAGCCTAGGCACCGCTGCAGATGGAAGTTAGCATGAACAGCACTAATGGGCATTTCACTTTTCCTGTCTTGACTGATTCAATGCCACAGAGCTGCTTCTTGGGACTCTGCCAACCACTGCAGAATAGCTGAGTAGTTATTTCTCTTGCTGGCTGTTATTTATCTGCAGGAATGTTCTCTTCCTTCATGTTGATTTTGACTAGAAGCCTGCTGGCTGCTAGGATAAGCCTGGGAAACTGTCTTGCCGAGCCCATTCTCTGCAGGTGATTCAATTTGCCACGCTCTTGATTTAGCGTGCGGCAGGCTCCTCCAATCAACCACAAATGCTACACTGTCCTTGATCCTAACAATGATTTGAAATCCTACATATCATACATTGAGCAGATAATTTAGCTCCAGTTTCCACATTTGTAAAGTTGCAATTAATAATATTCATCTCACAAGATTATGAGGATTAGTGTATGAGGGGACACTTTGTAAACTATAAAGATCTATGTTGTATTTACAAGTTCGTCTTAACAATTGTTAATTTATGATATATACAAATAATGTTATTAATAATCACCATTATTATAGATAGAGCACCTATTCAATTATTTATTTAATTATTACATAGGTAATTTGAAATATTACAACCAAATACCAGAAAGATAAGAAACAAACCAAGGGTACTAGTGTGTCTTGACTCCCATACTTAGACATTTCTCATTTTCTAATGTCATCCAGTTTGTATTCTGTAGCTAATACTTCACAAGGAATGTATAGTAAAAAACAAAACAAAACAACAAAACAAAAAAAAACAAGTATTTTTGATTCTTTAAAAAGCTTTGGATCAACCTGGTGTAGGGTCAATTATAAAAATTTAGTTTATTCTGTAATTCTCAGAAGAAAAAAATGTCAGTAGGTACAGAGTCTTTGGGTGGTAAGAAAAGAGATTTGGAAATCACTTCTCAAAAGACAACTACAGAAAGCCATACTGAAAGTTGATGTCATGGTTCCCCATCCAGACTGAAACCTTACAAAGCTAGACTCACACATGCTTTTAATACTGTGGAGTTGAAAGCAGAAGCTGTTTTAACTCTGTTTTAGAAGCAATTGATCAAGATACCAGGAGAGCTGTTAAAAAGCGGTTCTCCTCATGCTTTACCAAAAGACGGTGTAAAGAGCCTTGCTGCTTTCTTGTACCATATATGTCAGGATAAGACATAGAGCATACTGGGCCTTTGAGGATGATTTCACAGTTGAAAGAGATAAACTATTCTTAAAGAAAGCCTAGACTGGGGACACTAACTCAGCAGTGAGGACTGCTGTTCTGATACACCAGGCAAATCACTTCCCCATGGCAGAGCAGACTCCGGCTCTCCCTTGCAGAAGAGATCCGTTGAGGTACATGGCCAAGGTGAGGGATGTTGTCAGTTTGTGTTAGCCAGATCCTAACAGGAAAAATAATCACCCATGTAGCTCAATTAAAGAGGCTTTAATTATGGTCTGTATTCATTAATTTTCTTGCTGCCACAGGCAAAAGGTGACAAGAAGCAATTTAAGTAAGAAAAGGTTGCATTTGGCCCACAGTTCAAAGGAATTCAGTTCACCCTGGCAGGGACGGCATCACATTGTTTTGGTTCACAGAGCTGACCAGAAACCAGAGAAAGGGGAATACTGTCTTTCTGCTTACTTTTTTTTCTGTTTTCATTCAGTCCAGGACCCTAATCCCCAAGATAGTGCCTTCCATATTCAGGGCAAGTCTAACCCTCTCAGTTGATCTTCTCTGGAAATGCCCTCGCGGACATATCCAAATGCGTGCCTCACTAATGCCTTAATACAATCAAGTTGGTAGCTGAAATGAACGGGCAGGGTCTACCTACAATATTCTGAGCAAAATTAAGAGAACAACAAAAGAGGAGTCCCCAATGTAAGAGAGCAACGGTAGGAAGACATTACTATTCCTAAGTGCTGAGCACAGGCAAGCTATACTTTGTGCAGGAAGTATCACGGTGGGAGCTGCAGGCCAGGAAAAATGCTGCCCCAGACTGGCTTAGCATCAAAGCAAGAAGCCCTGTTCTCTGTGCTGAGGTTGGAGCCTTGCATTGGCTTAATCCACGTCAGTGCTTTAGGTTTTGTAAGTCATACAGTTTGCACTCTGTTGTCATATGAAAATAGCCAAAGACAACACATAAATAAATGAACATGGCTGTTTTGGTGCATTGGATTTGGCCTATGGGACCAACTCTAATGAGAAGCTACCTTCTTTTGACAAGGCCTAGATGTGAAGAGAGAATGGATCTGGGGCTTGAACAAAGGTACAAACAGGGAATTACCAACACACAATTCCTTTGGTAACCTAACTGGGAAACAGTAACAACTCAGTCTTCCCATAGGGTACAGAAAGCAACCAATGTTCACTGGCAATGGTGAAGAGGGGAGATTTAGAAGGATCGAAATAGACGTGAAGGCCTCACTCAAAGACATTAGAGCTCAAGATGAGGTCTACAGCTATAATAAGAAAACAATATCTGCAAAGACTCAAGCTAGAAACTCAGGCCGAGTCAGCATGAGGACGCTGACAAGGGAAGCTGAAGCTAATTGAGCTTGCGATGAGAGGGGAGGAGAAAGAGATGAGACAGCTTGAGACTCATACCAAGTTACTGCTTCCAATTTCCTAGGACTGAGTTTGGGGATTAGAAGTGGTTTGTCAGAATTCCCATGCACTTGGAGACTTATTTCCTCCCTGATCTTTTTATTTTTTGGAACAGCGCTCATAGGATTTGTTGAAAATATGCTATGTATATAAACTGACTAACATTTATTTTATTTGCAAATATGACTCACCCTTAGCTGCTAACAGACTAACAAACACAGTTACTAGATGGCAACAGCTAGAAGCAAGAAATATTGGATTGTCACTACTTCTCTTCTGTGAGACCTTGTATATATCTATGTTAATCTGTCACTCAGCAGGCCAGGTTTCTTGTCCTTGTCTTCCATTTGAGGTCAATAAAATCCAAAAGATTGCAATTTTCTTGAGCAATGCTAGGAAAAAATTCCCTTGTGAAAATACCACCAGGCACAGCAGGTAGACTGGATGGTAACTATACTTGCTGCTTCCTTCCACTTGCGGAACATGTTCCTTACAAGGAAGATTCCAGAATGCCAAGCTTTTGGATGGTCATCATGGCATATATTTAGACTGAACTGTTCATGAGCTATGATGGTATGAAAGAAAAATCCCAACCTGGGCTCACTGCTTATCAAATACGTGTTTAGTTCAACATCAGGTGACTGGAATTCATAAAAGGACTGGTATGTTATGTTTTTGAACAGGGAAAACTAATACCCCTTTATCTCTAAGAAGCCAGTTTTATGTGCTATTATTTGAATGCAGAGTTTAACAGGTGTGTCTTTCTACTGATATTCCCCTCCTGCTTCCTGGTTCTTCTTTCAATACTACGCCCCTTCTTAGCTGCTTTTTCAATCACTCGTCGTCCACTTAATGAACATTCCTGGAGTATTTGTCATGTGTTAGATGCACTGCTGGCCTGCGAAGATAAACTATACAGAGTTCTGCTCTCATGAAGCTTTCAATGCAGTAAGGGAGATAAGAAATATGCAAATAATTGCATAGAATAATTAGTCAAATATCCTATTCCTCTAAAAGTATAAATTACCAACTATGAAATTTGCTGTTAGAGGGATCTGTAAGCAATAGAAGAAAGAGGAAGCAATGCTTCAAGGAAAAAGAAGATCAGGCACAAAAGTCAAAGAGAAAGATACAAAATTTGAGCTTTGTGGAAGTATTGAAATGAAATATTACTGAAATATGGGAAACAAAGAATCATATCCTTAGAGACCATATCTGGGGACAGATTTGCCCCAGCTTTCAGAGCCTCCAGCCCCTGCTAAGACTAGCGAATCCATTCCACCCAAGTTCCTGCCAGACTTAGGTAGCACACCGAGTAGGGCAGGATACAAAGAATAGGGCCATTCTGATGTGCAAACCTCAGCCTGGAACTGGGCACTAGATTAGGAGAGATTTTTTTTTTTTAAATTTCATCAAAGTTTGGCTTCTTCTGTTCCATCTTTCTTCTGCTTTCCTTTTGAAAATATTAGTGTTTATTAGTGTTGACCTAGAACAAGGTCAACCCAGTAAAGAACAAAGAACATTACATTTATTGGGGTCAAATTATGATTGCAATCTGGGAAATCTCAGATTCACACATTTGCGAAGATGCACTCTGAGTTTTAACATAATGGTGGCTGTATTGATAGCTTTAAACTGGAAGTGGCTTGACAATTACATTACATATTAGGAATTATGTTTGCAACCGTCTTGTAGGAAAGAAAATTTGTATGGTCTCAGCCTCTCCATTTGACAGAAAGGGCTCATTGTATAGAAGACAGCAGAGATGACCAATGTTTCAGACATCAACTTATATCCCACCTCAAGGATTTGGCTGTAGATGTGTCTGAAACGTGACAAGCAATGGTCTCTCAGTTCCATGTTAAGTGGAACTCTGCATCAATTGCATGCTGTTGGAAATGGCCAATGGAGAGAGGTTCAAGATGAGTCTGGACTGATTAGAAGGAACCAAGAGAAACACATGTAAGCTTTATTCTGAGAACAACTGGAAGCCATGTAAGGGTTTGGAGAAAAAGATTGGGCCTGATTCACAGTTTCACATTCCCTCAACCCACCTCTGACTATTTTATGAAAGTTGAGGAAGAACAAGAGTGGAAATCAAGAAAGATATTTGCATTAAAGCTTGTCAGCATTTAAATGGATGTTGGGTCTCATGGTCTGGAGGAGAGTGGGCTAGAGACCACACAAGTGTCTGTACTCCCACCTGCCAGCTACCACCAAAGTCTAAAACTGAGAGAGTCAAAACAAGCAATCAGAAAGTCAGTATAAGAAAAGTACCTACCCCTGCATTTATACACTCTCTTATACTGCTTCCTTCACTGACCCCAAATTGAACCTCAAGATTTTTTCATGTTGACATGGAGTCTGGGACAGGAAGTATAAGATGAAATTGCAGGCATTTCTGAGCATGCTTAGTGACTGGGTAGTGGTTATTTGAGGGACCTCCTATGTAAACAATTTGTTTTTCTTTGACTTCCCTTAATGTGTGTGGAGGTATATGTGCATGTGTGTGTGCGGTGGGGGGAATATATGCACACATGCTTGTGTGCAGAGGTCAGAAGAGGATATTCAGTATCCAGTTCTCTATCACTCCTCATCTTATTCCCTTAAGACAGGGTCTCTCACTGAATCTGGTGCTAGGCTGGCAACCAGCAAATCCTAGAGCTCCTCCTATCTCCTCCACCCCCAACTACCAGTGCTGGGGTTACAGGGATGTGCAGCCATGCCTATCTTTTTACGTGGATTCTGGGCATTTGAACTTAGGTACTTATGCTTGCACAGCAAGTGCTCTCACCCACTGAGCCATTTCCCCAACCATAAACAGATTCTTAAATTAAAGGCCCAAACTGACATGGAGTCTACTGTGATGAAGTGCACTGCTTTGCTCCTTAAAGGAAGGCCCTTTTGAACCTGCAGGAGCCAGTCCAATAACCTTGAATAAGCAGCAGAGGCCTCCTTTCTCCATGACCAAACCTACAGGTTGACTCCACTAATACAGGGATCCACTGCAAATGGGTCCATTTCAGGTCACATAAGGCAGCACCTATATTCTTTTGAGTTTATTACTGAGTTTGGAAGCAAAGAGGACCAGATTTTTCACCATCTGATGTAATTCTTCTCCTTTTGAGTCCAAAACTACAAGAAGCCCCTAACAACTGAAATTCTTAATCAAGAATGTCAAACCCTTTAGCAATGATTTCTCAGACTAACTTTCTCTAAAATAAGGCAGCCATCCAAAGTTAGGAAAGCTATCGGCTTTCCCATGAAGAAGAGAAAATATATTGACCTTCGTCAATTTGTGGTAGAGACAGACTCCTGTAACAAAAGACAGATTTACCTAGAGAAAAACCAGCTAATTTATTAACACACTCAGTCCTTACCACACGGGAGAGGGCACCATCCAAAACTAATTCAAATCAGTGGCTTAGTGTTCAGCCTGGATTTCCTCTTCAGCATCAGCACAAAGCAGTGCATTTTTGAGACGTGTCGGGACAAAAGGAAAGCGGCTCGAGGCTTCCAAACGCAGGGAAATGTGGGAAGAAATAAGGTTGCTGGCAGATTCTTCTAGAGCCTTCTCTGAGCTGATAAAAGAATGCACAAGAGAATTTACATCCTGTTTTCAGCAAGAGAAAAGAGAAGGGGAAGGGAAGAAAGACATTTTGTCTCTGTGAATCTCTGCCCTGCTTTCAGGAGAACAGACACTGAAGGGAGAGCGTTCCTCTGTGTTTTGATGGTCTTCAGCTCAACAGCCCCTTCACATCCTGATGGCAAATGTTAGCTTCCTTCAGCACCACGAAGAACACTTTTTCTGCTGTTATCAGAGACAAGAGGACACAGCACACGTCTCCCATCAACGTTTCATTGTCTCTCTGCATCATCAGAACAGTTCAAGAGTGACTCCCAAATTAGTGCCCCCACAGCTTCTCTGCTCTCAGATGAGGAATAATTAAGAAAGGCACCCAGAGATCTTAGATTGCTTCTGAAAAAGGGTGAATCCTCTCTTCCTGGTCAGCTCATTTTTCACAAATGGAGCAATCAGTCTTTCAGTCTTTTTGATTTGGGCCATGAGGTGATGAAGAAAGTGGAATCAACCTTTTTTCCCCCCAATTTTGTGTTTCTCATCTTACTGAAATTGCTTTTCTGTGAGATTTAAGGAAAGAAATACGGTGGTTTGTTACTTAAAATGAGTTACCTATACCTTTAACCACAACAGGTATAATTACCACATCTTTCAGCGCCTACGGACTGGCTTTTTAATTTCATGATTTCTAAATTTAATTTTATTGTTTTACTTTTTGCTCTAAGCTTTAGAGATACTCTAACTACAACATATAGTTTTAAAATAATATTCCTTTAAATTTCATTTCCTAGCCTATCTAATAAATAATCATTATTTCTCCTTTAGACTGTTCATACATATTTTCCTTGAGGCTTAAATGTTGTTGCTTAGTCCTATCTTAAGATTGCATTTGGGGCAGAATGATTTATATTGGTTGTAGCATAATTGTATTTAGAATTGTTCAAGAAGTGTGTGATCTCCTTAAATAATTTGGTTTATTTTTTCTTTAATGTGTCTAAAATTACTTTACAGTTTGGCAGCTTCCTACCTAATTGGTTCTTAATAACTAATATGTTTCTACTCTTTTAGGTTATTTTGGCATTGAACCAAATTCCTTCAAAAGTTGAAAATAGTAAATATTGGAATGCCAAGATTTATGGAACTGATTTGCACGTTGTATTTTTTTTTGATAATTTTTAACTATAGTATGTCTCCACATTATGTCATCTGTCCAGAGAGTTCCTGAAACTCTCACTGGAGTCTGAATCAGCACTGGCCAGAGACTGCTGTCCAGGCACCGTGGCTTTCCCCTTAGGCAGGGTTTCTACAGGAAACCAGCAAGTTTCCTCTGAACTTCCATTGTTCTTAGCAGCACAGACAGCTCCTATTTTTCAACAGCTCACCCCCCCCCTGTAACACACTTTAGCACAGAAAGTTTCCTAACCAAAGGGTTTAGAAAACCCTGTGAGGTAGAGATAGTAGCTGTGGGGCATGGAGGGAACTGAGAGGAAGTCTCTGTGGGCACTCAAGGTAGGGCAGGCTGGTAAGTCTCACTCTGGAACTGCTACTGCAAAGAGTGCATGGAGTCTCACTTTCAGCGAATGCAAGGAGACAGAGAATGGATGTGGGCATGGAGGAAAGAGGAAGGTTATGCCATGCACATGCAAAATTCATGACTCACTGGTGGCCTGAGCTAAAGTCAAGCAGCAGCACAAAGTGAATGTATGTCGAAGGCTCTCAAATGAAGAAGGTAATTTAGTAAGCCATCCCATCAAGTGACCTGGGGAAGGACCACCTTTCGAGGGCCGATTTAATTGGGCAGGACTTAGGAAGTTCTTAAAGAATGAACCTAGGGAAGGTCATTGTAGATATTTTATTTCCAAAGTCACAAATTATTTCATACTCTGACCATCAAGAGATAGTGTCTATATCCTTTCATGTTTAACCTAGACAGATGGGACTCACCTGTGCCAGATGGATGTGTTAGAATTCATGTTTTCTGACTTCAGAGCCTAGGTTAGTAAAGGAAAGCCAGCTTCCACCTTTTCCAAGCAAAAAATATCCACAATCATAATATAATGGTTATTGTTTAGTTGTGTAGTAATCCATTAAAAAGCAATCGTTGCAAAGAAAGAGACATTTGTGTCAGACCCATTTATTCAGTTAATAATTCTTCAAATACTCAGGGTAATAAACAAAGTTTCCGGCCCTTAAATCACTTATACTATCTATATATACTATCTATCTATCTATCTATCTATCTATCTATCTATCTATCTATCACTATGCTGACTTGGAAAACATACTCAATTAAATCACAAGTTTGAGACACAATTTCCAGCCCTGCCTATAAGCCATGTTTGGCCTTAAGCAGGCCCTTCACTTGTCATCAGTGTTTAATCTGTATGCTCTGGTACCAACCCCCCACCAGATACCAAACCCCTACCTGATCCCAAACACCCACCAGAGCAAATACCAAAGAATCTTCTGAGCTCGATTTACTAGTGGCTCACTCATTTCCTCTTCCTTAGAAACCTTGATTATCTTCTTGAGCCTGCACACATATACCATCTTGTCCTCTAACAAATCAACATATCAAATGTGAGAAGTAGTAATAGCAAGTAACGACTAGCACCACTTATGGTGTATTTATCGAATATTATTCCAAAAGCTCTGTGTAAATTTACCCATTTAATTCCTGAAACACTTATGAGAAGTAAGCCTGACTTTAAAGACTATTTTGCAAATGAGGTTGCTACTAAGAGGAAAAAGCTTCACCCAGTAAGTGCTGAAGGTAAGATTTGAGTCAGTCTGTATGGTATCTGCTATCCATGTTGCAAAATCATAGCAAGTCTTAATAGCCTTAAAGCAAACTGCCTGTTTGTTGTGTTAGCTGAAGATGTGTTACATTAGTTTATGCTGTGGAATATTTATGTAATAATGCAAAGATGTGTTGCATTCTTTTATGTTGCATTTGTTTAACTCTGTGAAGCTGTGTTACTTTGCCTGTCTAAAACTCTTGATTGGTCTAATAAAGAGCTGAATGGCTGATAGCTAGGCAGGAGATATAGATGAGGCTGACAGGCAGAGAGAATAAATAGGAGGAGAAATCTAGGCTTGAATAAAAGAAAGAAGGAGAAGCAAGAAAAAGAAAAGAATAGGAGGATGCCGGGGAGCAGGCACCCAGCCAAACAGCCAGCCACGGACTAAGAAGGAAAGAAAGGTATATAGAATAAAGAGAGGTAAAAAGTCCAGAGGCAAAATAGAGTTAAAGAGAAAGTGGATAGTTTAATAAGTTAGAAAAGGTGACTAGAAACAAGCATTCATACATAAGAATAAGTCTCCGTGTATTTATTTGGGAGGTGGGTGGTGGTTCCCCAAAGAGAAAAAAAAACTACACCTGATAGCTGGAATGTAAAGTGAATCATGGCTGAATGCTTTTGCTTCAGTCTCTGTCATATTTCACCATTTTCTTTTTGCATTCATAGTCTCTGTGCACATTTCTCTTCTAAGCTTTAAGGAATTGTGTATTGTGTCAATAAAGCAGATGGAGTGCCTAAATTATCTGACTTCTCTGTGCCTCAATGGTCCTTCCAAATTAGTTCAGACTGCTAGAGGTGATCAAACCTTAACTCAAACTAGTTTAATAGAGAAGACGGGAGAGTATCCATGTCAGAGACTGTTCATTTGTTTCCCAGCTGCCCAGACCCAAATAATCACACAGAAACAATATTAATTGCAACATTGTTTGGCCAATAGCTTAGTTATATTCCTACCTAACTCTTACACCTTAAATTAACCCATTTTTATTATTTTGTAATTTACCATGAGGCTTCTGGTTTGTTACCTCTTGCTTCTTGGGCAGCTACATGGCATCTGTCTCCTTTAACAGCTACATGGCAACTCCCTGACTCTGCCTACTCTCTTTCTTTATCTCTGTTCTGATTTCCCGCCTGGCTTTACTCTGCTAAGCCATTGGCTGAAACAGCTTTATTCATTATCCAATAAAAGTAAGACATTTACAGAAGGACATCCCACATCAGATCCATTGGCCTTGTGCCCTGGAAAAACCCAGGGAATAGAGTTAGCTTTTACAAAGCCACCCTTAGGAATTTATACAACATTTTCATCTTTCTCTTCTCCTTCTCCTGCCCTCCTACTTCCTTGTCATTCTTGAATCTTTCAGAATTCATTTTCAGGTTTTTATCTCATAGCATCAAAGTAACTAGTACCTCTGCCCCCAGATCCTGCCAGCTCAAACATCAAAATAAAAATAATAATCTTCCCTCAAACAGGTGAAAGAAAAAATCCCAGCAAGGATTACAGTTGCCCTGACTGGGGCCCCTCGCTTGAGATGGAACCAATCACTGTTGCTGCAGAAATGAGCTTGTTTTGTTTGTGAGGTCTTCAGCATGTGCACAACCTCATGGTCAAGATCAGACTCATCCAAGTATACTTTGTATACTTGATATACTTTGGGTCAGGCAAGAGTGCTTGGATGGTTCAATCTAGTTTGTTATGTGGAGAAAGTAAAGAATCAGGGATGTGGTGGCCAAGCTGTTGCTTCTGAGTCTGGTAGAGAGACAGTAGCTGCCTCAGTAGGCTGAGTATGGAAGGAAGTTAAATAGTGTAATGCTTTCCTGATGGGAACATTTTCAGGGGAAATGTGAGAAAGGGAAATAGAAAAAATAACAAATACTCTTTTCATCCATTTTACTTGTCTCTGAAAACTTCTGATCCCCCAAGACACACACACACACACACACACACACACACACACACACACACACACACACACAGAGTGGAGGCCTGGCTACTCCATACATAGGCTTTCAGACCGATCCTACTGTCAGACAGAAAAACAGAAACTGGTTTCATTTTCAAATGAGTCAGCCTCAAGGAAAGCTTGCAGAGATCATGTTCTGGTGTTGCTTCTTCCTTCTATTGCTAACAGTGTTGCCTAAATTCAAGGAACCGTGTGGCATTTCAACTTCCTGAACATAGCCCAATGGTCATCTGGTCATTCTCTTTCCACAGATTAGAAGCCCATCCAGGAAATTCAATCAATTGCCAGGGTTCTGCTACTGACTACCACAGTTCCAGGCCTCGTGGAAGCTGAAACTAGAGAGCAGCTGAAGGCTACAGTGTTTATCTTTGCTACTTTTATGTTCTACTTCTTTCTTCTCACTATAGATTGTTTTCCTTTACTTATACAGATACAACCCCAAATAGCAGACAACTCTACTACAGAAGTTTCTGGCTGAAGAGGACTCTGTACACTGACTGTGGCCTCTAGTCTTCAATGAAGTTAGTTGGAAACGACAGTGACAAAACTTGACCACTGAGTTCCATGATCTCTGAAGGCTCAGGTGGTAATCAACTCAACTGACTCAGTTGGTCCACTCTGCTCCACATGTGTACATTCTAAGAATCAAGTTATAGAGGCAGAAGTTGTCCAGGGCCTCTTGTTATAAGATGACAAAGGTACAAGGAAATGAGCAGAAACACAATTCTTGAAGACCAGGCTCAGCATAGAACACTGATGGTCCCATCTCCATGTCATTCATCAATGTAAGGAGCAAGTCAAGTTCAAGGCTCACTCCTGAACTATTATGAGACCATAATAACGAAGTAGAAGCTATGGGCTAGTAACTGAATCTTTCTTCGAGAAAATATAATTGGTTAGCCTAGTTCATAGAGTGAGGAATTCTAATCAGCTTACTGTGTCAAGGATGAGGAAAAGAGCATCCTATGAATGTGAGGGCAAAGGCTGTGGGTGGAATAGGTCCATTAGAATACAAAGTAGACATGAGAAGAACTTCAATTTACATGACTCATAGTGCTGTAAAACACAAAACAAACAAACAAACAGAAATATCTCCAGTGGATGAAATTCTACTCTATATGATGGAAAAAATGTACTTAAGCAATGAAGCTTTTCAGTATCTCAAAGAAAATAATCAGACAGACAAAATTTGCTGTAATTTTACTTTACATACACCTAAATCCATTTTAGGTCATTATTTAAGAGGTCAATCACATCTTTACTTACAGAAACATTGGGAAAATTACATGACATTCTATTCAAGATCATTAGTCATGACCACATCATCTTGGAAATTCCTCCATTTTGGTTAAACAATGACAATTCTTTGAACTAAAGTAATTTAGTGTCATTTGTCAGTAAGGGCTGACCACAAGAGATGTTTACCTGATTAACTTGAACTAATTACATTCCCCACATCACAGCTACCCCAGCAAGGGCATACCATAAGCCAAAAATGTAAAGACTTGAGTGCCCTGCTCCTTACCATTTTTTTCTGCACTATAGGCACCCCCGCTTGTAAGTGGATGATGAGTTCTGACCCCTAAGCTAGAGACCCTCACTGCGGGTCTTTTCCTGTATAAAGTCATGCTGCAATTGAGCGGTGCATGTCTGCCTGTCTTTTCTCTTTGTAGGTACAGAAAAGCTTTGAAGTTTTAACAACAGTAAATGAATGAGCAATGCTGTTTGTCACTGCAGCTGGATAAGGTTTTAATAATAGAATTATTAGCGTTCCGGGTTTTATTGTTGCTGTTGTTTTCACTTTAATATCTACTTTAGACAGTTTTTAATACTGGATATCATTTGAGATCTCCTGGGTAAACTGGGGATGGGGATTGGGAGTGGGGGTGGGAACATGGGGGATCAGATTGGGTGGTTGGGGGCAGGAAGGGAGGGGAGAGTAATGAAAACGATGTCTTGATGGGGGAGGACATTTTGGGTCAAGTAGAAACCTCGTGCAAGGAAACCTCCCAGGAACCCATAAGGATGACTGAAGCTAAAGCTCCTCGCAGGAGTGGAGAGGGTGCCTGGATTGGCCATCTCCTGTAGTCAGATTGTTGACTACCCTAATTGTCATCAGAGAGCCTTCGTCCAGTGACTGATGGAAACAAATACAGAGATCCATAGCGAAGCACTGGACTGAACTCTGCGACTGACAGCTAGGAAGCCTACATGGGACCGACTTAGGCCCTCTACATAGCTGTGACAGTTGTGTATCTAGGTCTATTCGTGGGACTCCTAGCAGTGGGATCAGGGTCTGTCCCTAATGCTTGAGCTGGCTTTTGGGAGCCTAGTCCTCATAGTGGGTTGCTTTGCCCAGTCTTAATACAAAGGAAGGAGATTAATCCTGCCTCAACTTGATATGCCATGATTTGTTAACACCCATGGGAGGCCTGCTCCTTTATGAACAGAAACAGAAGAGGAGTGGAAGGGGGCAGAAGGGAGGCAGGTGGACGGAATGGGAGGAGAGGAAGGAGGGGGAAATGCAGTCTGGTTGCAAAATAAATTAAAAAAAATAATTAAGAAACAAAAAAACACTTTTAGTACAAGGACAAAAGCTCTTTATCTAATTTCAGTTTTGAAGAAGATTGCCAATCATTCTATTTGTGATCAAGGAGACCTGAAGAAGTGATCAGAAAGAGATACAATGGGAAAGCAATTCAATTTTCTCTTTTCCCTTTTATTTATGGTCACCCTAACAAGATCAAATGAAAAATAACAGAAGCCTCTGAAATGAGATGCACCCCATAGGAGTCACCAGGGCAAGTAAGTAGGCAAAAGAAGGTGATAATGAAGTAACCAAGAAAATCCTGCTAAACAAAGTGTGGGGTTTTTCCTACTTACTTTTATAATAATAGCAGAAACCAATCTTTGTAAATGTGCCAGGCATAGGTCTTAATGCTTTTAATTTGCAAGCTCATCTAATCCTCAAGCACACTAGGAACTGTGTGCCATTATGAAACAGATAACTTCTTTATCATATCTCTTAAAGAGAGAAACTGAAGCACAGCCGGGTTACTAATTTGCCACAAGTCACAGGAATAGTAAAAAATAGAACTAGAATTTACATTCATGCAGTCTGTATCTACAAAACTCATTAAGCCATATGATTTCCATCTAAAGAATAAAGATATTATCAAAACTAGATCATGAGTTAGGGCATCATACAAGTCTCAGCAAATTGAAGAAGATCAAAATCCAGCGTCTTTTCTGACCACCATGGTAGAAAGCTAGAATTCCATAAGAGGAACTTCTGGACCCTAGCTATAAAATAAAGGTCACCAAGCACTTAGCTCGCAAGCCCAGAGAAGCTGAATACCTAGGTGAACCCAAGGAAAGCATACACAGAACCTCCTGGAAATTGGAAGCAAACAGGATCATCAAGCAAAAGTTGGAAGCCAGGGGCGGGGATAGAGGTGGGAGAAATTTCATCCGATGAATGGAGATAGAGA